>SSNS01000492.1:88376-95876 GCA_006937985.1 Aphyosemion australe | reverse complement strand
AAAACAAGCTCCTATGGGCCCGCCAGAACACTGGGGGCATTGTGTCCCACTCTTGCAGGAAACATACCACCCAAAGTGTTGCAACCCCCCCCCCCCCCCCCCCCCCCCCCCCCCCCCCCCCCCCACCCCCCCCCCCCCCCATCCCTTCCACCCACACCATCCTCAGCCCTTCACTCACTTCTTGCTTGTCATGGTTCTGCTGACGATAGCTCAGAGCTGCTGGTGAAAGTAAAAAGCAGGAGACTCTGATGGTTTGAAAGCAACAGGTATGACTAATGAGGCCGGGCTGAAGGATGGAGGGAAACAGCAAAGCAGGAGCGAGTGGAGGAGGCTGAGGGAGGCGCAGGGAGGAAGACGGATTTGGAGGGCTGGTGTAAAGGGGGCGTTCCCCATGGTTTCCGTAATATGGAGGGCTAATGGGAAGATTGATGGATTGAGACAGCAAAACAAAACAAGGGGTGGTGATAAAATGTAGAGTGGGGAATAAAGCAAGCAGGCTTTGGGCTGAATGGTGTCCTGAAGGCCCAATTCTGAGGATGTGTGAGTGTGTGTGTCACAAGGCCAGGAGAAGGAGGAAGATTTACTGCCTTTTGGGGCAGGGAGTGGGTGTGACTCGTTCCCTAATTGCCAGGGAGGTCTCGGTTAGCTACGGGTACAAGACAAGTGGAGGGTGGGAGAATAAAACAGGATACAAGAGGTTAGTGTAGGTCAGCACTGACCACCTAGGATGCCCCTTGCAAAAAACACATACCCCCCGGTTCCAGTTCAGCCCCTGACTGAACGCTATAAATAAATATCTTGTCCTCTTTTCTAAAAGCTGATAATTTACTGCCCACCCATTCCGTTCTGCCCATCTCGTCTCCTTTTCTCAGCACCGTTGCCAGGCGGCGAATGGAGCTCGTCCTTTGAGTTTGGAGAGCCAGGCCTGTGTTTTCTGGAGGGGGTGCCCTCACGCTGTGGAGCACTTTGGAGTGGAAGCACACAAACGCACATACGCTCATATGTTGAATGCTACACATGCTCCTTTATCAGCCACCGTAATGCAGCTCACCTCTTGGTTAGGGATGGAGAGAAACCTGTTGTTCAGCACAGGTGACGAGGGCTGACTCTCTTCTTCTCTAATTAAATATGAGACACTTCAAGATGGCTGACTTTTAACTCTGGGTCAGACTTGTTTGCATGTTTCTCAAAGAGCTGCACATTCCTTAAGCAAGCATCATTTAAATGGTCACTTTAGGTCACATTCACAGATTTAACTTGATGCTCCATCCACTACAGTGTCAGTTAAAGTCCTTCACTCCTTATTTCTTTTTCCTAAAACCTTGCATGAAATTCACCTGAACTACAGAGAAACGTGCTGACAGGGAGAAGCAGAGACAGATACAAGTGTAAATGGCTGATCCTGCCATGCACTCATTGACCAAAACACAAATAATCAGAGTAAAAAGCAGAATCAGTTAATTGTCAGCTTCTCCCTTCCTCTGCCTCGACGGGGTGAAACAAATGCAGCTTAAAACTGAAAAACACCAGAGAGGGCAGAGAGGGTCTTTTAGGAACATAAACCCATTAAATCCGTGTTGTTGGGAGAGTTGGACCGTGGCAGTTAAGTGAAGAAGTGGTAACAGTGGCAGCTGCACCAGGCATGGTGCTGCTGACAGAAAGTAGGCTTTTGTTAGTGCTGCAGTGAACAGCAAAGGGTGGCATGGACTGGAATGTCACTTTTTTTGATTGGAGACCAGATCAAAACTGGCACACAGATTCAGTGGGATTGTGTTTGTGTCCAACATAATTTAACGCAGTAGCCTGAGTTCCATAGCAACTTTTCCACGGACCGCTGGGGGTCAGAGCAATCCTGCAAAAAACAACATGCAACAATGTGCATAACATCAAAATAAATTATGGCACGCATAACAAAAGATAAATATTACTATGCACTTTTTTTATTAATGTGTATAAATGTCATGTTTTTCTGTCTAAAATTATCTGTTTCTGGTGAGGAAAAAAGGCACCTACCCCCAAAAAAAACAATAGAAAAAAAACATAAAGTGAAGCAGCTGACCACACTGTAGTAAAATGTGATGATGCACATTCACTCTCCTATTTTCCAGTGTTAACAAATCAGCACCTGACTTCAATCTGGCAACACCTGCAATGTGTGTGTGTGTGTGTGTGTGTGTGTGTGTGTGTGTGTGTGTGTGTGTGTGTGTGTGTGTGTGTGTGTGTGTGTGTGTGTGTGTGTGTGTGTGTGTGTGTGTGTGTGTGTGTGTGTGTGTGTGCGAGTGTGCGTGTGCATGTGTGTATGTGTGCGTGCATGTTTGTGCGTGCGGGCATGTGTGTGCGTGCCTGCATGTGTGCGTGTGTGTGTGCGTGTGTGTATGTGTGCGTGCATGCGTGTGTGTGTGCGCGCATGTGTGTATGTGTGCGTGCATGTGTGTGTGTGCGTGCATGTGTGTGTGTGCTTGTGTGTGTGTGAGTTTAACAGGCAGGTGGTAATGAGGCAGGCCTTGCTGTGCTGGCTCCTATAATGAGGAGACTGGCAGTAAGGGGCAGGGCTAGTGCCACTAATGGGCCCCTATAGCCTCTAATAAGCAGTAATTATAGTGTGTGTTTACCAAGTGACTCCAGCACGGTTGTGAATCGTTACCTTCACTCACAGCTACTCCACTCCCAACCCTCCCACCACAATAATACAAAGTAATAACGCTGAACGTACATGCTGTATGTAGGCTGTTGTGCTGTGGAATTAGCCTGTTGCTAGGGTCAAATTAATGTTTATAATATTCAGTTTATGTGTTATTGTTGAGTAATAACCATCAAGTATTTGTGATGACAGGATTGTTTTAGTTCAGCCATATTGGTGGATTTTCCAGCATGAACAGGATGTTTGGGGTCAAAGGTCAGACATTCTCCTTCAGGATTTTCTGCAGAGTTCCTGGTTTCATCAATTACAGCAAGTGGCCCCGGTCCTGTCCTGCTGTCACGCTCATGAACCTGTGGGTCGACACTACTGAGATACTTGACACCATTGAACTGATAACTGAAATAAAGACACGTTCACATGTGGATTTTTTTTAATTAAAATTATGATTTTTATTGTGTGTTTAGATGGTGGTCATGAGCTTCATCATCTGTGAAACCAGAAACAAAATATTGATTTTACTATCTACACTGAACAAAGTATAAAAGCAACACTTGTGTTGTTGTTCCCATTTTTCATGAGCTGAACTATAAGCTCTGAAACATTTTCTACAAACACAAAAGACCCAGAAAACAGATTCTGGTGTTTTTATTTCTTTTTGTTTCACAATCATCAAACTCCAGATTTACAACTTTTATCAGAAAATTATTCAAACTAAATATTAACATTAATATCAGGAGAATTTTGGTCTTTTTAAAACAATTTATTTTATTAAATAAATCAGATCAGATTGATGGATCAACAGGACAGATGATCAGAGGAGCTGAGTTTTTACCTCCATCATTCAGGTTAGGACCAAAGTACGGGTGGAGTTTATCAGAGAAGCAGCAGCCAGTAAAGGAGTAGATCAGAGCTGCAGCTCCTACATCATAAAAGGAGACCAGACCCTCCTCATAATCCACAAACACCCCCACCTTCTCAGGACCAGAATCAACATGGAGATCTACTGGAGGATCAGCAGCAGCTTTGTACTGATTTCCATTTCTCAAAATAACAGTCCAGTAACCAATTTTAGGACTCAGTATGATTTTTCCCTTCCTGTTGATGGACCTTCTGGCCACTCCTAAATCCCAGTCAGTTTTTCCTTTAACCTGAACCTCAAAGTAAAATCTGCCTGAAGAGAAACTCTGTTTCCCTAAAACATTAGCACACTTAGAAAATCTCTCTGGGTTGTCTGGAAGATCATTCCTCACATCACCATGATAGACTTGTTTTCCATCAGCAGACAGGATGAGGTCAGGATGTGCCGTATCAGGATCAAGAGTCACATCTACTGCAGACTTCTGGACCCTCTTCAGCTCAGCCTCCATCAGGTTCTTCATCTTCTTCCTGAGTGTCTCCTCCAGCTGCTCCACAGCTCTCACCACAGTCCCCTCATATGATGGAGGTTGAACTCTGACCTCTGTCCAGTCCTTGGTGGGTGGAGCAGCTTTCAGGGAGCTGAAGCTCTGGAGGAGGTGGAGGTGGTCTTCAGAGCATGAGAGCTGCTTCACCTCAGAGCTCCTCTTCATCAGCTCAGAGATCTCCTGTTCCAGATCTTTGATGAGTCCTTCAGCCTGTTTCTTTGTAGTTTTCTGTTTGGCTTCGATCTCCTTTATGAGCTCCTTCAGGCTTCTCTCAACAGACTCCTTCAGATCAGTGAAGACCTGAACACCTTCTGCTTTCTGTCTGTCTGCAGCATATTTACTGATCTTCAGCGACTCTTTGATCTCCTGAATCTTCAGTCGTCTGTTCTGGATCATCTGCTGAACTTCAGCCTCTGTCTTCTCCAGCTCTGCCTTCTTTTCTTCATATTCTTCTCTCAGAGGAACAAACTCATGAGTCTGGTGGTCTAAAACAGGACAGACCAAGCAGACACACGTCTGGTCGGTTCTACAGAACATCTCCAGAGGTTTATCGTGCTTCTGACACACTGATGTCTTTTCAGACGTGATGTCAGGTGAGGCTCCAGGTGAGTCTCACAGTAGGAGAGCAGACACACCAGGCAGGACTTCAGGGCCTTCAGTCTGGTTCCAGTGCAGACGTCACAGGGAACTTCTCCTGGTTTGGCAGCTTGTTGCTCTGAGCTGCTGCTGGTTTTCTGTTCAGCTTCATGTCTGAACTGATCAACCACCTCTCTGATGAAGGTGTTGACTTCCAGTTCAGGTCTGGTCTTGAACACCCTTTTACAGACGGGACACTGGCAGCTCTTGTCACCATCCCAGTGTTTGGTGATGCAGGTCTTACAGAAGTTGTGTCCACATGGTGTGCTGACTGGATCAGTGAACACATCCAGACAGATGGAGCACAGAAACTGATCCTCAGATCTCAGGTTGCTGCCAGCAGACATGTCTGAACTCTGAGAACAAGAGTCAGAGAGGAACAACTACAGATTAAAACAGATGTCATCAGTACAGTTTAATATTACTGTTATTAAATTGTTTTGCTTTCATTTTACTTCAGATGAGTTTATCTGATGAGTTTCAGCAGGAAGAGAAAAGAGTCAAACTTCCTGTTTGATTGAATCTGAGTTTAGTTTTCCTGCTGATTGTTGAAACACAGTAAATATGATCAGTTTTACTCACCGATATTTGAGTCAGTTGTTGGAGACGAAAAGATCAACTCAGTTTAATTCTCCTTCAGACACAAACACACAAGTTGGTCTCGAATGCAGCTCTGAATCAATTTCTCTTTCACTTCTGGAAAGTGACGTAGAAACCAGCTTATCTGCTGCCATATGGGAAGAAAAAAGTCTCAAAAGATCTGCATGTGCATAACTAAAAATTTGTGTGTGTGTCTAGATCTGTGTGTGTAGATAGATCTATGCATGTGTAACTCTTGATTTGTAACTTTGTGTTTAAATTTTCGCATGTAACTTCAGCTCCTACACATACAAATCATTGAATACAAACACAAATCAACTGGTACACATGGACAAAACTACATTATACACAGATCAGTTTACAAGTACAAAAATCCTTTTGAGACTCTTTTCTCACCTAACTGATTTGTGCGTACATGGTGCATTTGAATGCTGGGTAAAAGCTGGGAAATCTGAATTTTCTTTGGAGTTAGTCTAAATTTGTGTTGAACAGTGGCGGCCGGTGACTTTTTTTTTGGGTGGGGCGCTAACCACATATCACCACTAGGGGACGCAAAATTACCATTGATTCTTAAGCATCAGCGTCACACAACTGACGGTCACAGTAGCGCTTCCGGCAACAAAGTTATTCAAAACGTTTTTGAATATATTAAGCATGTTTTTGACAAAAACATTCATCCATTCACCCATATATTACACAAACTGCACACACGCTTAAGGGGAGTAGGCTAAATCTAATCAATAGAATCCACTTTCTACAAACAGAACACCCATAAGCTGTAAATAAACGTGAGGCCGTAAAATAGACGCTACACGTATCCAGAAAAACACACAGTGACACAACGCAAGATATTCACAGAAGCAGCCGGCGTTTAGATTAAAGCCCAGACTCACAAACAAGAAGTACCACTTAGTTCAAACCGTATGGAGCGGTGCTAGCCGCTAACGAGGCAGCATGCTGTTTCCTGAAGCCAAAAGCTAAAATGAGGCTTACCTGCAGGTTATGGCCATAATCCGTGTGGTGTAGTAAAAATAATCCACTCGGTTCGTGAAATTCTACATCCCAACGTAAAAGCTTAGCTGATCAGACTGTTTGCTGGCATTGTTTTGCCAAAGACTATATAAGAGTTTGCCCGCCCGCATTCATCATTTTCCTGTTTACGTGGATTCTCTCCCTGTGATTGGTTAACACGAAAGCCAGCCAGCTGAAAAAAACTCAACAACAAGCAATTCGATTGGCTCAGGTTTCACACATTGGAACCTACTAGTAGCGTTTGCTACGTCAGGTTTTGAAGCAATTAACTTTATTTGTCACTGATGATTTCACAATTATAGCAAAGATGGCTAAAAGGTTGGACAACAAAAAAAATATTCAGTGGAAGTAGTGTGTTGCTGCCGTGACAAATTGGCACAGATGGAGCCACACTGTGCCAGCCTGTGGAAAGTTTTCCCCTCAGGGCGGGGTGAACAACCTGACCAATCAGCGATCTCCTCCCCCTGGTCTGAGCAGAATTCACCCTGTGAGGCGGCGACGATCGCTAAAAGATGCGACCAACCGCTCTCCTATTCTTTCTCGTTGTGGACGGTTTGGGGACCCACTGCACATGCGCCAGTTAGCCCATATTAAGTCAAAGTCGACGATTCGGCCGTGTTAAAAGTAAAAAAAAACATTATTAAACACAGATTACACACAGCACTTAGTCCATATGGTGTGTATAGATCGTTTAGTTCACTTTTTATGTTTTTTTAAATATATTTTGTGATTCCTATCTTCTTCTTCTCCTTCCTGTGAGTGGTGGGGCGGCGCCCTAGCGCCCCCTATGGACGAGCCGCCACTGGTGTTGAAGGGGCAAATATGTTTTTCTGTGGAAAAATAAAGTATCTCATGATCCTGTAGTTATAAAAGATCAACCTAAATTTACTTTACAATAATTTAAAATTGTTTATTTAGCCATAAATGTGTTTATGAGCCATGAAAACATAGTCAAATGGTTGTAAGAAATGACCACCAGATGGCAGAGTGGTTCTCTTTCTGGGAAAAACAGGCTTCAAACCAGGAGACAGAACAAGAAGATGGTGATCCGAAAAGGGTATTGGCTGAAGTTTAACTTATTTAAATCCACCTATTAAATGGTTTTAAATAATTTTGCAACTTCATTACACAACTCTTTTGGTTTTTTTTTTCGGACTGTATTTGTATAGCACCTTCTTAGGTTTCTAC
>SSNS01000492.1:47015-88344 GCA_006937985.1 Aphyosemion australe | reverse complement strand
CCCCCCCCCCCCCCCCCCCCCCAAGGCGCTTCACAACACAATCAGTCATCCACCCATTCACACGCTGGTGGGGATGAGCTACATCGTAGCTACAGCTGCCCTGGGGGGCACTGACAGAGGCGAAGCCTGCCGTTCACTGGCGCCACCGGTCCCTCTGTCCACCACCAGCAGGCAAGGTGGGTTAAGTGTCTTGCCCAAGGACACAACAGCAGCGACAGACTGAGCGGGATGAGTTGTGTTTTTAATAGGTGGATTTTAAAGAGGCTGTAAGCTAACCTAGCTTACACAATGCTAAGCAACTTTTTGTCCGAGACAGCGAACCACACAGCTGTCTGGCTTCCGTGCGAGGCTGTGGAGCTGTAATACGGACTGTAAAATACAAGCAGAGCCTCAGACCGCTGTGATCGGAGCCGTGCGTCCTGGCTGCTTAAGCAATCTCACGCTCTGGTCGGCGGGACATTACCTACATGCTAACTCGAAGCTAATGGAGTTTTTCGGGCGCTTTTAGCGAGAGAAAAATGCGGTTGAGCGACTCCAAATTGTAACGAGATCAGCTCAAACAGCTGAATTGTTTCTGTAGTCTCCCTCAGAGAGTTCCACAGGCGACAACCACAGCCTCAGATGGTAGCCAAGCAGCCACGTGTCCCAGCTCCCTCGGGGGAGACTGGAGTGTGTGGCTGCCTGTGTGTAGCAGCTTTTGCTGGACAGGAGACAGGAGAGGCCAGGCGCCCGCCTTGCTGGACTGCGTGCCTTCGCAAGGATGAAGTGGCACATTCGCCGCTTAGGGTGACCAGATCCCAACTCGCCGAATGTGGGACAGAGACTACTCAATGTGGGACAACGTAAAATTCGAATGCAATGAGATAAAGTGAAAAAAAAAGTCTGTTTTCACTGTTAAATATACATAAAATTACTATAATTATTATTATCATCATATATGTAATGTATTCAAATTCAACTTGAACAAGCAAAGATCAAAAGCTTTTTTTTAGTATTTCATAATTCCTCTCCAGAGTAACTTTAGCTAAATTGATTTGAAACCCATCAATTCATTTTAAAAAATATAGACAGGCCTAGCCTAGTGAACTAGACCAAATTCTTGCTTTGCAGAGTTTGGTCTATATATTCACATATATAGGATGACTTGCCAAGCTAAGACAGGCCCACAATAAAAAAAAATGCAGGTTTAAGCAGCTTTTCAGAGTTTTCATTGAATATTTTCCTCAACAGAATGGCCGTAAAAGTACCAGTAATATTTTTAGATCTATTTGTTTGTTTTTAATAAATTTTCCAATAAAACCAACAAATATNCATACTTTCTTGCTATTTTTTCTTCTTAATTCAGAAACAAAATGGTGTTTTTTCAAAAATGACAACAACTCTTTTTTAGTAAATATTTAGGGGGGAGAAAAAACATCACTAACTTTAATCTGAAGTTATTAATAGAGTTCCTTAGAATTACTTTTTTCCTCCAAATTCTGAGAAAAAGTAATGAAGGCTTCCATTTAATTCTCTCAGCATTTGTTTAATGTGCTATAAAAGAGTTTAGCTTGTATCTGAAACAAAACAACTCCAGCACCTTGTGTGTGTTAGAAACTCATTTGGGACCTGTCTAAATGAGAAACCTGCTTCTGACCAGCATTTTTTTTGTGACTCTCGGATTCTCAGCTCCGTTTCATATCGGACTCCACGCGTGACACAAAAAATGGCTCCTAAAACACAAAGACTCTGACAGAGTCTCTCTGAACACTTTTAACCCACTAGTTTATTCTAACAGCATTTTCTCCACCGCGCTCATCTGTCCTCCGTGCTCGCTGACGCTTCTGCTTTGGTGGTTCGGGTGCGCTCCACGCGCTCCGGACCTGCGTAAAGTCCCGCCTCCTGGTTCGATTGACACCAACAGGCAGCTCTCTCCACACAGTTTATGCATGTTGAAACTCAAAGCGGGAGACTGTCAATAATGCGGGACATGAGTCTCAATTTGCGGGACGTGTGAAAAGTGATGAAAATGCGGGACTGTCCCGCACAAAGCGGGACATCTGGTCACCCTATCGCCGCTGCTGTTAAAAGGAGAGGCACATTGCTGAAACTCGGCAAACCTCCATTCTGCAGCGATGACCTTGTGGATCTTTGACCGTGGTGGACCAGTGAAGTCCCGAAGCCTCAGCTAGCCTCGGTTAGCTTACCTAGCTTGAGTCACAGTACCCAGCCAGCCCCACGAACACGTTATATTTCAACCCATCTTTGACCAAGCAGTGTAATGTTAAACACACAGCATCTTACCCCATTCAACCAGCGAAATAAAATACAGAAATATAATATTACTGATAAAAATGAAGCAGAGACTTATTGGATGCTCCCTTGGTGCAAACATTTCCACAGCTTTCCCTCTTTGTCCAAATAATTCCATGATTAACATCCAAACACAAACACGCAGAAAACACAACTAAAGTTCAGAGAGTCGAAATGGCAGAACATCTATTAACGTGAGGCTGAGGCCTTCCTTGGAGCTAGCTGCTTATGCTAGCTCTGAAGCTAGCTCTGACGCTTGCTCTGACGCTCATGCTTCCTGTCAATCAAATCTAATTATTCATAATTTCAAGCATTTTATTACACCTAAATGGAAGAGTTACAAAAAAATCCACCCCCTCAGAGTTGTCAGGACTATAAACTAGACCTATTAAACACAAAATGAAAAATTGGACCAGGCTGTAAAGATCTTTTTTTCAGCTGTGAAGTTGGCATTTTTAACATGGGGGTCTATGAGGATTTGCTCACTTCTGGACCCACCCCCAGTGGATGAGGGGAGAACTGCAATTTTTGCCACTTCCTTGTTTCCCTCATTTCTGAGCCAGGGGAGTTCCCGCTTGGTTAGCACCTGCTAACACAGAAATGAGGACAGTGTCAATCTGCCAGACCTATAAAACGTCTGAAATGTTTTACAATAGTAGCTGTCTCGTTATAACCAGACTGCAAAGCGTGCAGGTTTAACTTTTACTTACTTCAGAGGAAAGATCACCAGGGTGCCATGCCATCATGCCTTCTCCTGGTTTGAAGTCTGTTTTTCCCAGAGAACCACTGCAAAATTCATGTTGTCTTGATATGCCACACCTGTGAGGTGGGATGGATTATCTCAGCAAAGAAGTGCTCACTAACACAGATTTAGACAGATTTGTGAACAATATTTGAGAGTAATGGGTCTCAGGTGTAATTAAAAATGCTTCAGATCTATGAGCTCAGCTCATGAAAAATGGAAACAAAAACAAAAATGTCACGTGTTATATGTTATATAATGTTATATTTTTGTTCAGTGTATTTTGCTAAAAGATTGTCAAGTGTGCACTACTTTGAGTGATTTCTTGGACAAATCTTTTCCTATCAGGTGTGTACTTACCTCTTCCTGTTTCCCTTTCCCAGTAGGTGTGCACAAACAAAACATTCCCTGTTGATTTGCACTCTTTATTGGTTCCAGGAGCCAGACCATCACACTATCACCACCATGTTTGACTCTTGGTGTGATGTTCTAATGCAGTGGTACTCACTCCTGGTCATGGAGAGCCGGTATCCAGCATGTTTTCCTTGTTTCTCTACTAAAACACACCTAATAAGTGGTTGAATCACCTGTGCAGCAGCTCATCAAGTTCTTCAGAAGCCTGTTAATCACCTGCTGAGTGAAATCAAGTCTGTTAAAGCAGAGTTTTCCAGGACTCTCCAGGACCAGGAGTGAGTACCACTGTTCTAATGCATTCACACCTGTTCCCTAAAGTATTTAAACACCTAATGAAAGACACCAAGTTAGGTTTTCCTTTTATCTTCTGATATATTTTTTAATCAAGAAACAATTTTCTGCATTTTCTTGTTTCAGATTTTGTTTTTATTACTCCTTTTTTTCTTTTAGCCTGTTGCTACGGCATGTGCAGCACGTTAAATAACCAAGATAAACATTAAAGACATTTCCAGACATTTCAAAGAACTGTAGGTAATGATCTAGAACAAGTAGAAGAAGCAAAATTGCTGGGGGTTATTGTGGATTCTAAGATTGTCATGGGCCGGTCAAATTAATGTCTTGCAAGAACTTGGGAGAAGTATGGGCACGATCAAATATTGTAAATGTATTCCTCGGTGACTAACCAAAACTTTAGTTCAATCACCAGTACTGTCTCATTTAGATTATGCATCAGTTATTTGGTCTAACACACGTGAACATAATTTACATGAGTTACAAGTGGCTCAAAATAAAGCTGCACGAATTGTTCTGGGTTGCAATTACAGAACAAATGTAAGTACAATGCATGACATGTTGGCTTGGTTAACGGTTAAGTGTAGACTAAAATATTCACTGATAACATTCATAAGAAATATAATTACCACAAAGATACCTAGAATAATTTATGATAAGTTATCATTTTTTTCAGAGACTCATAACTACATGACGCGTCAGACTTGTGCACTGCCCCGCTGCAGAACTAATCAAATGCAGCGAGCAGATTATTACAGAGCCATGGTTGCATAGAACGCGATACCTAGATTTTTGTTGTTAGAGAAGAACAGAAGATTTTTTCAAAAAAAGTTAAGAGTTTTTTTTTGTTTGCACAAAATTAAATTTAGCCTATTATTCTGTGTGATCCATAACTATAGCTGAGATGTCAGCCCCTATTGTTTTTGTTGGTTTTGAAAGTGGTGTGATAGGATTCTTAATCTTTGAATGTACTTCGTTATTCCTCTGGGTAAACTCTCCATACTTGATTATATTACTATTCCATTCACACACTAAATTGTGTGTGTGGTGTGTTACATTTATGTTATTTATTGGAAATGAGGCAGTGTGGTTATAGCTTGAGTGTTCTAGGTTTGAAATGTGCGTGTGTGTGTGGGGGGGTCAAAATGCTTGTAATGAAAATGAAAAAGACCTCAGGAAGAATAGCTCTGCACTATGGTGGGAGCTAATGACGTTCTCAATCAATAAATAAATAAATAAATAAAAAGAACAACAACTTTGTGGGAGGATGTTGAGCTTGTGCATCGCCTGCTCTAAAATGAGTCCTTCACTGTTTCTCTGACACCTAAAAATATCTAAACAGACTTCTCTGATATTTTCCCTCTCTGATATTTCCCACACCTGCATGAACGCCATTGCGCCTCCCCTTTGGGTGCACTTTGACCTCTGCCTGACCCTCTGAAGGCACTGGGCGTTTGGAGGAAGCCCTCTCACTGACCTCATCCATCACAGCAGCAGCCATGGAACAGGTTCCCCTCCGTTCTGTAGCTGCTGCCGCTTTGTGTTCCTGTCTTTACATCAATTTAACACTCTTCTTCTTCTCTTGTTCCACTTGTCTCCTTTCTCTCCTCACACCCTCCAAGCTCATGGTTAATTGTGTACATCTGTCAAACTTCACAAATACCAGTCTTCCTCTGATCAGGAAGTTACTGTCAGTTATGTAAAGTTTCTGTTTTATTCATCGTTGGTATGTTGGCATATGGTAAATTTCATTGAACATCGATAGGAAAGAACTAAATAAACAGGAAGGTGTTATCTAGTGCGTGCAGATTTTTATCATCGTTTTAGCCTTGAGCCCACATGAAAATGATGTTTTAGAAGATCCACAGCTAAACATTCCAATGAGTCTGGGTTAGGGTTAGGGATGGAAAAATCTTTAAGATACCTCCTTTTTGTTTAAACAATACTCCAAAATGCAAACTGTTGAAAATAACGATGCCACAGTCCCATTGACACATGACCCACCTACATCCTTGTCTTTTTTAAGTTCGTACCAATTATGTCTACAATTTATTTCAAATGAAGTCGTGGCCTGAGTAATTATGTGATTTAGACAAATAACGAAGTCCAAGGAGGATCTATATAAGTTCTTTTAAAGGGCAAATATGGGTGAAAATAAATGTAAACATTCATTCAGATATCTTATTGATGTTTTTTTATTCGTGAAAATGTGAGGGTTAGACTTTTCTAACCCTAAACTCACTCCCTAACAGGAGCAGAAAAGTCAGCTATTTCCATGAAGCTCTGACCAGATATTAGACCAAAGAGAGAGAAAACATTTTCCTAACTGATTCCAGTAGCTTTTCCCTCCCTGGCTTTGTGCACACCCAGGCCTGCTGCAGAGAGAAAGAAACTGGCTACATTTAATGAGTGAGTTATCTGTCGGACCCTTCGCTGTTTTTCCATGACAATGAAAACAAATCCAGCTTACACTCATTGCTGTTGTCTCCCCGAATCTGTATGTGTGAGAGAAAGCCTCCCTCTGTCCTCACTCTATAAAGGCTTGATCTCTGCCTCTGTTGAATATGGTAATCCATGTGGCGGTCCCCCTGCTCTTTCTCTCAGTCCACAAGACCCCCACTGCCCTACGCCGCGTTCCCAACTAGGGGAAAGGAGATCTGGGATACTTCAGCTCAGGCTTGGTGGGCCAGGACTTCATGCTTTGGTAAAGAGAAGAGGGAGAAGGAGACGTAATCCTATTGACCATCCTTGTCCCATATGGTGAACGCACCAGCCTCTCCAGTGGTACAGTGGCTGAAGTGGAGGGGACAGCTTGTCTCACCAGTCAGGGCAAATATTCACTAACATTCAGTCAGATCGCTGGTGTGGAAAAGATGTTTTAATGTTTATGTCTGTCACAAAGTTTCCATTGTAACCCCTACTTCCCACTGGAAGCATCAGTGGCACGGAACGCCATTGCTTAAAATAGCTATAGCGTATGGGGGTGATTCAAACCAACTATGTGGAAATTTTTAGACGTGTTCCAGAAACGCTAAGGATAGGATCAGGTTCTATTTTTGACACGAGCCGCTTCTGGGACGCATCAATTTCCACAGTTAACATATGGCTAGACAGGAAATCACACACGGTTTCAGTGTAAAACGTCCATTAATTTTCAAAATAAAAGACTATCGCAGCGATGCAATTTCATAAACCGTTCCGCTGCCGGTCCGTGCCGCTGATGCCTCCAGTGTGAAGTAGGGGTAATGCAAACTTAATGTTGTAAACCTTTATCCATCAGGACCATTGACGAGCATTAAATTAGAGAGGAACCTAACCTGAGAATTGAAGCAGAAAGGAACAAAACCGCCCTCTAGCGGCTGGTTCCAGAACAAGCTTTACGTCTACCCCCGTATGTAAAAGAACGGGACATTTTCCTGCATGGCTATAAAATAAAAATACATCTCAGGGAACTTTTCCCCAGGTGTTGATCACTGTTCATTCTTACCTTGCTGCTTTGTGTTCCAATATTACATTTCTACAATACGTTTAGCTTTAATTAGTTATTTGGAGCGGTGAAAACACCATGATTGTGAGAGGAGTCAGCTGGATTTTCTGGTGTTTTTATGAACAGACAACAAAAATACAACTAAATGAGACATTATGGCTTCTCAGACGAAGGCAAAGACACTTCATCTACCTTTAGTCACACCGATCCCCCAGATGTGAACTAGAAATAACACCAAAAACAATGTAATATATCTTTGGTTTTCCACTAAGTGACAATAACAGATGGTGATGTCATGGCTACAGATGATCTTAAAACATGGTAGTTTGTTTTCTCTAAATCATGAAGCATCAAAGTTTAACAGCAACAGAATCAAAGTGAGTCAGACAAGCAAAATCCAAAGTTTCTGTTCAAACACTTTCCAAGTCAATGCTGACTATTTTGTTTATTCCCTGAATTTGAACTTGAAAGTTCATCTGTAAAACCAATTCCAACCAACCAGTCATATTTATATTAAAGAGTTTCATAAAAAGTTTGATCATCATGTTCAAAAGTGTGAGTTTTACTGATTTCAGCCATTGTGTTTGCAGCATCATATCATCAAGGGGTGGTTGTGAGGGACCATTATTGTGTGTGTGCGCTGGGGGGGGCTGGCCTTGTGTCAGCCGCAGACTAAACGTCTGTTCAGCTCTGGTGGAGGTGTGGGAGCCTGCAGGGGAGCTTTTTTTGTGCAAGCACCACTGTTACAATCTACGTATACCATTCAGCCCCAGCCATGTCAATTGGCATATGGTTGATCCACTTCCAATGTGTTCATGTAACCAGAAAATGCTGCCTTTCAGGGACCTGCATTCTCCATCAAGTTAGTGAGATTAAGATGTAATGTTGCTCTCTCCCTCCACAGCAGGGGGTCAGTGGAAGTGACGGGATGGAAGGGAAGCCTGCAAAAGACGCCCTCAGGGTAAGAGAGAGCGAGGCTGCAGGGGGCGTCGGACACGCGGTCGTCAGAGCGGTGTTTCCATCAGCACAACGAGAGAATATCAGACAGTTACTTCTTACTTTTGTCAACATTAACCCAAAAGAGTTAAAAAAAAGATCAGATTAAAGATGAAAATTTCATAACATTAAAAGGGCAAAAACAACTTTTTGTTTTCAGTTCTCAAACTGCATCAAACAAATTTCATCATAAAAAATTGCCTGTTGCCTCTTAAACCTTTAATCTGCAAAACAAATTCACATTAATGTTACAGTTATAGGAAATGTGACCCTTTAAAAACCAAAGCAGCTGATTAGAATAACAGCAAACCATCGTTTCTTCAGCTACATGCTTACATAACTATTAGCATTAATTATATTGCAAAGTCAACAACTCTGGCTTTGTGTTAAGTACAAACTCTAACCATAAAGTGTTACTTTTGGGTGCCTTACTTAGTGTTTGGTGTTAAATTTGAGTGTCTCTCTCCATTGCTCAAGTGCTAAATAGACCAGGGGTCCACAACCTCCGGCTCTGGAGCCACAAGTGGCTCTTTGGACCTTCCACAATGGCTCTTAATAACTTTGTCTAAAAGGTATTTTAGAAAAATTAAGTCATATTTTTAAAAATAGATATAATATAAAATGCTGCAGTTTTTTTAAACTAAATAAGTGCATTGAATTTCCACAACAGATTAACACTAAAAGCACCAGTAATATTTTGTTTTTTATATAAATTTCTACTAATATCAATGTTCCACAATAAACATCCATACTCTTTTTGTAAGTTTTTTTTTAGGTGTTCTTGATTTAAAATTCCTAATAAAATATAGTTTTTCAAAAATAACAAATTTTTTATACGGAAGAGGAAAAAAAAGTCAGAATCCTGATTTCAGTTTCCGATTTCTGACTTTATTTTCTCAGAACTCTGACCCCAAGTTCACACTGGAGGCATCAGTGGCGTGGAACAGCAGCGGAACAGTTACTCGCGTGACTCGCCAAGACACAGAGCGAGTCTCAGCCGTGGAGTGGCTTCTCAACTGTCCTCCTCGCTGGACTTGCGAGATCACAAAATCCCTCGAGACTTCAAAGGTCACAGTATCTCAGTGGAGCTGGTTTATGCCATCTGCAGAAGAAGAATGAAATCAGCGGCTGGATTGGATCAATCCATCCATCCATTTTCTCCCGCTTATCCGGAGTCGGGTCGCGGGGGCAGCAGCCTAAGGAGGGAAGCCCAGACCTCCCTCTCCCCAGCCACTTGGGCCAGCTCCTCCGGGGGAATCCCAAGGCGTTCCCAGGCCAGCCGAGAGACATAATCTCTCCAGCGTGTCCTGGGTCTTCCTTTGGGTCTCCTCCCGGTTGGACGTGCCCGGAAAACCTCACCAGGGAGGCGTCCAGGAGGCATCCTAATCAGATGCCCGAGCCACCTCAACTGGCTCCTCTCGATGTGGAGGAGCAGCGGGTCTACTCTGAGCCCCTCCCGGATGACCGAGCTCCTCACCCTATCTCTAAGGGAGAGCCCAGACACCCTGCGAAGAAAACTCATTTCGGCCGCTTGTATCCGTGATCTCGTTCTTTCGGTCACTACCCAAAGCTCGTGACCATAGGTGAGGGTAGGAATGTAGATCGACCGGTAAATTGAGAGCTTCGCCTTTCGACTCAGCTCTCTCTTCACCACGACAGACCGGTACAACGCCCCCATCACTGCAGATGCAGCACCAATCCGCCTGTCGATCTCACGCTCCACCCTTCCCTCACTCGTGAACAAGACCCCGAGATACTTAAACTCCTCCACTTGGGGCAGGACCTCGTCCCTGACCTGGAGAAGGCATTCTACCCTTTTCCGACTCAAGACCATGGTCTCGGATTTAGAGGAGCTGATTCTCATCCCAGCTGCTTCACACCCGGCTGCGAACTGCTCCAGCGAAAGCCGGAGATCACGTTCGTAGATCACATGGATCAATCCATGGACCATAATAGATTATATTTGAAGCAGCAATGTTCCACTACCATTCCGTGCTGCTGATGCTTCCAGTGTGAAGTCGAGGTGCGACAAAGAGATTTATTTTTGTTCATTTTGGCCCTAATCCTCTTCCATAGATTTCGTTCCTTGGTTTTCCTTCGTTTATCCAGATCCGGGTCGCGGGGGTAGCATCTCAAGTAGGGCATCCCAGACTGCCCTCTCCTCGGCCACCTCCACCAGCTCCTCCGAAAGGACCTCAAGGCGTTCCCAGGCCAAATTGGAAATGTACTTGCTCCAACGTATCCTTGGTTGACCCGGGGGCCTCCTGCCGGCAGGACATGCGCGAAACACCACCCCAGGAAGGTGTCCAGGCGGCATCCTGACCAGATGCCCGAACCACTTTAGCTGGCTCCTCTCAATAAGGAGGAGCAGCGGCTCTACTCCGAGTCCCTCCCGAATGACCGAGCTCCTCACCCTATCACTACGGCTGAGCCCGGCCACCCTCCGAATGAAACTCATTTCGGCCGCTTGTATCCACGATCTCATTCTTTCGGTCACTAACCAAAGCCCATGACCATAGGGGAGGGTTGGGACGTAGATCGACCAGTATGGAGAGTCTTGCCTCCTGGCTCAGCTCCCTCTTTCACCAAGACAGAAAATTGTAAATTGTCTTTTTTTTGTTTTGGTTGTGGCTCTTTGGGCTCTCTGAATTTTAAAGGTTGCAGACACCTGCAATATATGCACCACAACCTCCTCACAAGATAAAGAGCTGCATTTTCACGTAAAAGAACATTCAAAATTGTGAACATCAACATCAGTATCTCCATCTAACTGCATAAGAAAAGGACATCATTAAAAAACACCATCAGGAAGACGTAAACATTTCAACTTTTTCCCACAGATTAACTTTCTGAGTTTGTTTCCCACCAACAGAACTGGTGTTTTAAGAACTTCTCATCAGGAAACTTCCTACCTCCACCTGGTAGTTCTATTGTTGAACTCACACACAACTAAAACCCCTCAATCTGACGTGCCCATACACACTTCCAAACACACACACGCACAAAACTCGCCTCTGCCCTGTCAACTTAATTTGCCACCAACAAGGAGAACGGACACGCCCTCCTCTAATGAGAACAAATCTCTCCGGTTCTTATTCCTGTCCCTCACTTTTACCCTTTTTCTTCATTCTCTCTACCTACCCCCCCACCCCACAACCACCACTCCCACAAGCTTTTGCTTCCTGCCTTTTGATATTGTAGCCATCTCACTCTTGCCACCAATTAGTAACATAATAGACCAGCAGGCTGCTGCCGGCTGACTGCTCGGACCTCAGTGATCCACGGTGGTGGAGTTATCTGATTCTTTAAAATGCCACTATGTGAAATCTCATGCAACATTGTGAGATATATTACGACCTGATTCACACCAACTAGGGAAGGCGGTCAGGTTTCTGTATGGCTTCCAGACAAACTGCCATTCACACTGACTGAGGTTCATGTGTTGAACGTCTCTGGAAATTTGCTCCCGTGAGAACACCAAACCTCGGGGGTTAAAGCATAATACGTTTAATGATGTACTTGTAAATATAACATGAACTATCATACACTGTGAACTATCTTATTAATAATAATGCAATGTCTGGAAAAGTAGATTCCATGTGGTAGCTTTTCTTTGCTTCAAACAGGATCTGAACTGCGGCCAATTAGAATGCTCTGAGTAGACTAAATTTTTTGGGGTTTTTGCAGAGGTCGAACTAAGTCCCGCCCACATCCGTTCTGTAGTCGGTGTGAATCAGGCGTCAGTGTGCTGGGAATGACCTTCAGCTAATACCACAGTACATGTTAGCTCATTGTCTACTGTAACTCAGGGCGTTTACACGTGCGTCCGAAAACTGAACTATTGCCCTAAATAGACTGAGGTTGTTTTTTTAAATGCATGTAAATGTGTTAGCCTTGCTGAAGGTGAACTGGTTCTAATCGTGCTGAAGCACCCAAATAATGTGATAGGACACGGACTCTGAACAGACTCGGAGTACAGCCGCTGCTCCTCCGCATCGTGAGGAGCCAGCTGAGGTAGTTTGGGCATCTGGTCAGGATGCCGCCTGGATGCCTTCCTGGGGTCGTGTTTCGGGCATGTCTTGCCAGCAGGAGGCCCAAGGTTGACCAAGGACACGTTGGAGCAAGTACATCTCCAATTTGGCCCGGAAACGCCTTGGGGTCCTGCTGGAGGAGCTGGTGGAGGCAGTCGGGGAGAGGACAGTCTGGGATGCCCTACTTGAGATGCTACCTCTGGGACCCGGATCTGGATCTACATGTAAACGGCTCAGTCGAGCTGATACCGGTAACTTCTGGAAGTGACGAGAAGCGGTCTTCTGATAATATCATCGCCACAAAGTAACACGCGTAACACCATCAAACAGTACAGAACGTACCAGATAAGTTGTGCTGCAGTGTTGTTGTTGTCCATTCCTTCAGCTGTTGTGCATATCCTGCTTTAACTTTTTCTGCTTCACTCCCACCAGTGTTTGTTTTCTATCATCCTATAAGCTAACCGGAAGAATGCCGACACAAAAGGTCACATGTCACCATCTACTGTACCGGAATGGAACGAACTTCATTTGAGGGTTCTGTTTTCTAACGTACATGTAAACTAGGATAAAGGCTCCCAGTTTATTACTCTAGATTGACCTAGATCGACTTAGATGCGCATGTAACCACACTGAGTGATTGTTGAGGTGACATTTCAACTTGAAAGGGAAGGGAAGGTCCAGATGTGTTGCTGAGGATACAAGCAGAATTCCTTCTAAAAGGAATGCAGCCCTGATTTGTGGTGGTGCATATCTTTAGTTAGGTTGACTTGTAACGTTGTAGATGTACATTCAATAATAGTTTTCTGAGATTGTCAGTAAAATAACTCCAGCAGCTTTTGACATATTTTGCTATCAGACAGATGAATTAATGCCAAAGCTTTAGGCAAAGATCTTGTGTAACATGTGGTGCTCAAAGTGTGCAGATGACATAACTGAGTTCTAGCTATTTCTTGTGTTTGAATTATTTCATCATTTTATGTTCTTCAGGTTGGTGCTTCTGACAGTCTCAATGTGAGACTTATGACAAGAGAACTGATATTATGTCAGGTCTGTATGTTCCAGAGTATTATGAAGAGGGATCAGATGAAATTATCACAAAGAAAAGATCATTCATGCCATTGCATTTGTGAGGAAAGCTCCTGGGTTCCCAGGAAAGTCCAGCAGCACCAGGATCAGCTCCTAGTTGATCCGTCTGTGGGATCGGGGCTTCACCCACAGAACTCACTCAGGTGTGAGAGCATCTGCAGCACAGTGAGAAGGCTTTTGGAGGACAGTCAGGGGTCAAAAAGTGCAGCAAAAAAAACACACCTCTCCAAGAAAAACTCAATTTGAGGAAATGCGTTCACTCCTGGTTTAGCCTTGAGAAAAAACTGGTGCCTAAACATCATCTGAGATGAACTCCTCTCAACAGTTTGATAATGAAGACTGTCTTTTCCAGCATGGTGATGCTTTGTGCCATAAGGCTACAATGAAAACTACACGGTTTGAGTAAAATAACATCAGAGTTTGGAATCAAGCTCCTCAGACTTGTGGTCAATCCCCGACAGATGGGTGGACAAACAGAAAGTATTTACTCTAAATGAAATGTGATTGTCTACAAAAGTCTTTGAAACTTCTGAAATGCTTTTAACTCTAAGTTACCATAGAAACATTGAAATCACTAAAGTAGGAACATTTGTGAAGAGAATAGTTCTTTTTTATGTTTATGTGGCTCGACTGGCTTCTTTATTCACATACGGGCCGGTGTTTTAGTCTGAGATACACGAGTTACTGCTTTGGTTCTTTTATCATGACCCATATTTGGTTCCCACCATTCATGAAGTGTGTAAATCAGTTTAATTTAGGTTAATAACAAAGACAACAGCTTATTCAGACAAAACCGTCTACAGACCTGTCTCTGTCTCACTCAAATCTCAGATTTCCTTACCGGTGTTTGGTGGGTTTTATGGGTTGGTTCCAGCTCTGGGTCACATGAGTTTAGACTTTTTTAACCTTCAGTAACCTTCACACACACCTGTACTGATCAAAGTGGGAATAAAATGCAAAAAAAATGTGATTATTATTGATGAAATAATTTTGTACTCACTATACACCCATCCAACAGCAACCAGCGCGTCATTAAAAGGAGGCCATTGTTGCTCATTAATTAATGAGCTTTTTTTTGTTGATGCTAAACTGGGATTAGCATATTCATGAGGACAGACATCTTTCAGACAGCTTTGAGGGAATCTGGCGGGTCTGTTTTCTCACTGTGTTCTTGTTTGTGCCCATACATAACCCCGTTTGTTGACCGGACTCCTACCCCATTAACTCCCATGATCCTCCATGTCACACATAAACACACACCGATCTGAAATGCAAGAGAGTTCATAACACACACGGCCCCATTTTCACACTTGAGAGAGCACGCCTCATTGGATTACAGACCAAATATGTCCGGGTTACAAACTGATTACCATGTCGTAGAACATCTTTATTTGCATACATAATAAACAATGAGAGCCTATTGAAACATGCTGTGCTCGCTGTCCCCCACCTTCATGCCCTCCAGACTAATCGAGTTCGAATTAAAAATGAAGAATAAAGGCGTGTGCGTGCAGCAACGAGTTTAAGGTTTTCACCATCATTTATGTGGATAAAGAACTTTTTCATGCATCTTTAGATCCTTTGATTGGTGTGACGATGAGGCTCAAGCTTGAAAGATACTTTTGAGGAAGCATATAGAGCATCTGAAGTAATTACAGATAAACTGACAAGATTTTAGTTCAAAACACTCAAGAGTGAAAGAGAAAATCTGAACTAGTGTATTTGGTTCTTATCTCATTGCTGAATGTTCAAATATTATTTTTTTCTAAAATATGTATATGTATTTAGTTATTTAATGCTTTATAAAAACATAATGGTTATGTGCAGCTATAGGTGGGACTTTCAGCTCCACATCCAGATTCTAATTTTATAATTTGCATTAGCGATGCTCGATGTTGGCTTTTTTACCGATATCCAATATATCGATATTGTCGACTCTTAATAACGATATATGCTGTGTCCCTATTTTATAAACAAAAAGAAAGACTAAAACATGTTAGGTTACTAACATCACATATCTCCCATCATTCATGCTTTCATTTTAAACATTTTCTGTGCAAAACTACTTCAATTTAAGTTAGTAACAGGAAAAGTGCCCTATTTATTTTGTCTCCAACAGCAGCTGAATCTCAATCAAGCGTGAGGCTAAAATATGTGTATTAGTTAGTAATGTATATTTTTTTCTTTTTCTATACTGCAGTTATAAAACGTTTGTAAAGATCTTCAGATAAGAAAAGCAAACCTTGGGTGAAGATTCTGGTTTTAGTTTTTTGTCACTACACAGGTACAAGTTGTACCAAAGAAATAAAATATCTCAAAACATTTATTTCACATCTGTCATATCTTTACATTTTGAGAGAGCGGAGAAGTATCTGAAGAGTTTGATGTACGGTATAATATGTGTATGGTATAATAAACCAATACCGATATTTTCTGATTTTACATTTTAATGCCAATATTAATGGTAGACCGATGATCCCTAATTTGCATCACCGTTCTCTGCACCAGTACCATCAGGTCTCACCTTGAAAACGTGATGACTTCCTGGTCAAATATAACAAAGTAAATAAAAAAGTCTTCCTCATTTTACCCTCAAAGTTATAAATGTTCTTAATTATCTGTTGCAGAGGATTTGAAACTCTTCTGATTGAATTTGGGGGAAGGTTTTTTATTTAAATTTTCCCTGCAAACATTTGAATCATCTAGTTTTAGATATAATCAGAAAAAGCTCCAAAATAGTTCTTGTGTTTGTCAAAAAGCCAAAAAGTGACATTGTTAGATTAGGGAAAGATTAATGCAGGACTCGCTTTACAGGTCACACAACAAAGCATCATAATAACCTTTCTGCCCAACATATGGGGTCATTTTTATGGAACAGGAGGTCCCATTCTGTTATAATCTAGCAGATCTGGGTCTAAGACATGTTTACATTTATCTCATAAAACTCTAGAAAGGACTGAATATTTAACTTTGTGCATAAATGAAGATTTATATAAATTGTTGTCATCTTGGGAGTTTTGTGCTAGGGAGCTAATAAGTCCAGTTAATGATACCAAACACTGAGTGGTTTCCAGTCTGATGGGACAGTAAAAGGCCAAGTTTGAG
The DNA here is from genome assembly GCA_006937985.1 of Aphyosemion australe. NCBI lineage: Eukaryota > Metazoa > Chordata > Actinopteri > Cyprinodontiformes > Nothobranchiidae > Aphyosemion > Aphyosemion australe. The sequence continues at coordinate 71,900 of SSNS01000492.1, read as the reverse complement.
TGATTTTTTCTCCATCTCACCTCCTCCCCCTCTGTCATCTTACCTGATCACTGAGCTGCACAGAGGCCTTATTAGTAGTGTCCATCTAACTTTCTCTGCCTCGCATCTTCAATCTCTGACCCTGCACACACACACACACACACACACACACACACACACACACACACACACACACACACACACACACACACACACACACACACACACACAGAGAGAGTCTTGTATGGAGGAAGACTGACACACTTCCCTACTCACCAGCAATTTGTTGCTTGTGACATCACATTGTGTGTTACTGGCACCGGGCTGCAGCTTCGTTAACTTTCCTCTTTAATGAGCAGTTTAATTGAGCCGTCTACTGGGCCACCTGTCGGCCCACCGCCTCATTACCATACTAATGGACTGGGATTGTTGCAGCTCTGACAGCTCGGGCTGCACGGCTCTAACAGGAGCTGAGTAGAGGGAGGGCACAGTGAGAGGGAGGCCAAGTAGGGAAGAAAAGCAAAACGAGAAATGAGAAGTTGTGCAGCTGTGGTTTGGTTTAACTAAACGTTAAGGCTGACTAAGTTCCTTTTTGTAGAAGAAGAAAGCCTAAAACGCTGGCATTCCCTGAACCAACAGGTCATTAACCCGTCTAACGAGTCAACAATTATTAATACACAAGTAAAAATACTGAACTTAGTCTGGTTAGTGGAACACATTAATTCAGTCTATACTGCACACATACTACTGCTGCACTGTCCAGAAATCCCAATGTTTTACATTTCTAGAAACCAAGGATACAGTCATTATAAACAGAAAGTCCAGTTCTCTTTCAGTTCTTACTAGAGTTTGCGCCTTTATTCTGATATTCCACCGAGTATGACTCAGAGGTCACCTGCCTTTGTGAAGCTGAGAGCTTCATGGGTACTGAGTCGTATGAAGAGTGACCAGTTTGACACACGAAGCTTGTCATGTGCATAATAATGATCTTTAAACAAGAATAGATTAGAGTTTTTGTATAATAAACAGATTTAAATGTTTTTCTTTTATCAATATGGTCATTTTCAAATGCAAGTGTGATAAAAATAAAAGAACAGCAACAGAAAAAATGTTTTTTTAAACTTTGTTTGGGGTGAGTTGTGCTATTTTTAGAGCAGGCCTGACACGTTATAGGCTTCCTCGGGGAACCCTGGTGCCAGTGGGGACCAGGTTGGTGACCCCTGGTCTTACTCAGAATTTCCAACACCGAATTATTATTTTGTTCTGATTTAACTATTTTATTGTCTTACATTTAACCCACTTGTTGCACTGAGCATGTTCACGACACAATAAATTCCCTCAGGACAATAAAGTTATTTCTTATCTTATGCCAATATATGCTGATTCCCCCCCCAAAAAATACAATAATTTTAGGTAGCTAACATCACATACTTTAAATATGATCTGTGAAAATATGACAACTACTACAGTTTAACTTAGGCCAGTTGTGTCAAACAAACAAAACTATCTGAAAGCTAAACCAATGATCTGTCATATTTTGACATTTTGAGTGAGAGGAAGAATAGCTGAAGAGTTAGATGAAGAGTTATATGTACTCGGTATGTAAAAGTTGTCATTAAAAAAGGAAAAAACTGATAACGATAATTTCTGACATCGCATTTTAAAGCCAGTATCTGCCGATAATAATGGACAGCCCTAGTTTTTATACATCAGGACAAAATAAATATGATTTGATCATTAACACACCCTTAATATATTTAATTAACTGATCAAGTACAAAACATGTCGACCATGGACTTCTCTGTTATCGTCAGTGATCACTTGTTGATCAAGCAAAACCTTCCAGTTTATCTTTAGGTAACCAGCAGACGGAGGACGTCACTGGAGCAATGGACACAGTCAGGAAGCTAATCCTTACATAAAGGAATAACGAATGGCTAGACTAATTTTCCAGCACCAATACCCCGGCCCATGTTCATGTATTGTAAACTTTATTTGCTGATATTTGGTTTGGGTCACAAGGTTTGGATCATGACCCAAAAACAAAATGAGATCCTGAAAACTAAGCAGCTGAACTGAGATTTTCCCACTGGGTGGCTGGGCTCAGAGAGAAGAGGAGCTCTGTCATCCAGGAGGAGATCAAACCAAACGCTGCTCCACCTTGTTGAGAGAAGATGGCTGAGATGGTCCAGCTATCTGATTAGGATGCCTCCTGTGTTCTTCCCTCTAGAGCACAGGTGTCAAACTCCAGTCCTCGAGGGCCGGCATCCTGCACCTCTTTGTTGTTCCCCTGTTCCAACACAGTTGATTCACCTGTGCAGCAGCTCACCAGGCTCTCCAGAAGCCTGTTAATCACCTGCTGATTGAAATCAGGTGTGTTGAAACGGGAAAACACTAAAATATGTGGGATAGCTGCCCTCGAGGACCGGAGTTCAACACCCCTGCTCTAGAGGTTGAGGATCATCAACTTGGGAGGAGATCCCAGAGCAGACCCAGAACTCTTCTCTGACCTGGTAACACATGAGCAGAAGCAGAAGTGTTTGCTGGGTAGAGATATGTCTGAGTTTTTCTCCTGAATCTATTACCTCCTAGCCTAAAAGTCTAGACCAACCATAGAAGTAGCAAAAGATTATTCTCTGCAGGTTGGTCTAGCCACGCTCCGTTGTAGTGTCAGCAGGTCTTCCTGCTGAATTTGAAATGGTTTTGGCACCACAATAGACCTGTATAACACCCACATCAATGCAGACGCAGCACCAATCCACCTATCGATCTCCCGATCCATCTTTCCCTCACTCGTGAACAAGACCCCGGCATACTTAAACTCCTCCACTTGGGGCAGGACCTCGTTCCTGACCTGGAGAAGGCATTCTACCCTTTTCCGATTCAAGACCATGGTCTCAGATTTAGAGGAACTGATTCTCATCTCAGCTGTTTCACACTCGACTGCACAAGAAAAAAATGGAGTGAAAAAAATGATTTTCTGAGCAGCAATTTACAGAAAACCTTGTTAAGATCCAACCCTGGAAAATATGAATTATGGCCATTTATCAAGTGGTCTTAATGTTTTGATCGGGACTGGATATAGATAAAGGTATGGATGGATGAAGCTATTTCTGTTTTTCCAGCCTGCTTAGTTCATTTATTTAGTCTCCTCCCGTGCATGTGTCCTGAAATTGGGTTAAATTTTTTTAAATTTCACACGTTACTTTTCATATTTTTTAATTATTTATTATATTTATCATATAAATAACTTCATACTAACCAGTTTTTCTTCTAAATGATGAAAATTATAATTTTTTTATCTAGCTAAAACACCAGTCCATTGCTAAATCTTAGGTCTGATTTCACATCTTGCTTTTTTGTGCCACATAAATACAAAACATCTGCACTAAACTGCTGAGTGAGCAGAAAGGAAGACGACTGCCTTCCTTTCTGTGTGGTTGTCTGATGCTTACTGCGTTGATGAACACTAATGTGACAGGGGAAAGCTGGCATGAGGTGATCTCTGCACAATGGAGGAAAAGGCACCACACTGGGCGCACTACTTTGCTCTTTTCCAGCTTTTATAACAGAGAAAGAGTTTACTGAAACAGAAGCTTGGTCAGGCCTTCTGCAAAGTAAAAGACTTATTCAAGTCACAACGAGTTTTTAATGCCTTCTAAAATTAAAAACCTCTGCAGGAAGTGCAGGGCCGAATCTGCAGGTTTCAGTAAACAGTGTCAAGGTTATATTGTGAAACTGGAAAGATAAGCTCGTGCTGTGACTGGTGCTGAGCCTACCAACTACTATCCAACATGTATTTGTTCCTACATCTAATTACTCAGCTTAATTTGTTTTGATTTAGAGATTCCAGGCAGCATGACAGCATAAAAAACCTTGAAAGCGTCAGAAAGGATGAAGAAACTGAAAGAAAACGGAGGCCAAACAGGGTGATTACGACTGAAAGGTGGCCGTGGGGATGATGGACAGACTGAGGAGAGAGGTGGGGGTATGGTCATAGTACTGAAGCAATATGCATTCAAGGATCCAGTGAATACAACTCTACACAACCACATGCTAATGATGGTCACCATTTAACGTGTCAAATTCACAATTCCCTTCGTTCTCTCCTTTTTCTCTCTCCTCTCCGGGGCTAATTGCCTTGTCCCCTCCTTTTTCACATAGAAGGCTGTTAGTCTGAATTAAAGCCCATATTGTGCCGTGTGTGCCCAACCTGCAACTCCCAAAGCAGGAACACACACATACACACCACCGTCTACATATCCTTATCCATTTGCACTTCTTTTTAATGTGATTTAAATGTAAGAATAATTCTCAGTGGGTGGTTGAATCTTTGTAAACACTATTTATAAAAGTTAGTTCATTTCATTGATAAATAAGTAAAATCTGCCAACTTTTAATAAGAAACATTAGAGATGCACCAATATGGAGATCTGGGCCAGTAGGGATATCCGATATTGATAATTAACATTTTTACACTCTTTTCTCTTTGCAAACAATGCATGGCAGCACAGTGAGGCCCTCAGTAAGCTCTCACCAGTGCAGCAAGTGTGTGGTCCTCTCAGTGTCTGCTAACCTTCTTGAACAGTTTTATGCTCGTGTGAAACGAGCATTCATCCCATGTTGCCTACATGCCTCTCTCTTTCTCCGACACGCTCTTGACTTGACGTTTCCTCTGAGGTCTAATCCGCTGATCAGCATGCGGGGAGAGCACAGAGGGGCCTTACTGGACCTTAGAGGACAAGGGCCTGGGATGGCTCTGAGCTCCAGCCACTTTCTTAGATTGCTTCAGCCACTCGTAGTGAAGCAGTGAGATCTCAGTTTATTGTTGACCAAAGGTTGGAGGTAGAGAGGGAGGCGGACCCCTCCACCTGCATCTGCTCTCCATCCCATGACCTCTTCTTCAACAGAGATCCCTGTGAAATTCATAAAAAGTGATGCAACTATTCAATTTGAGGCAGAAAAAAACATTTGATACATTAACAAATAAAAACCTTTTCAAAGACAAAATTTAATTGTCGATGTGGCATCAAAATAACTTGAATTTCACTTTGCCTTTGGTTCAACATGTCAGGTTCAAGCTAAAGCAGACAAAGACAAGGGTGACTAGAGTAACTTGAGAGGCCTGGGCTCTGAGGGGAATTATTTGGCTCACAAACAATTAGCTCTCGCCTTTCCATGGCCCTAAATCCCCCACATTTGTCCAGACAAATTGACTGAACCCCAGGTCTTATTTGTCTAGCTCCAGTGGTTTAGCTAGAGTGTGCTAGTCAGTGAGCAGCTAACACAACTCATGGGAACAGAACACAGCACAACCTTACATGTTAGACAATCACAGCCACCAAAATCCATGCCAGCATGTGATCTAACAGACTCCTGGTAGAGGACTTTAGCTCTGCTGTGACCTAATATGGAAGTGGAGGTGCAGGAGGAGCCATCATGGAGAGCTAAGACCCAAATGGCTGGAATAGTGATAGGGAATAGCTGTTCCAAGTCTGAACTAGAGGTTCCACCATCAAAGTGAGAAGCTCCTTCATGAGTGATGGATCCAGACTGACAAACAGGTGATGGCTAACCTACTGGACGTCATGGAAGTCGACAGAATCTGCAGAACAAGGCAGCGAGGGGACACATAGAGATCCTGTGACTCCCAGACTGGGAGAATGGTGATCTGATGAAAACAGTTTCATTTATGCAACAAGAGAAGGAACGAGAGAGAGAAGAAGAGAAAGTAACACTAAAAGTGTCAGAATCAGCCAAGTGGCGTTAGGTCACTGGGTGTTTTCAGACATGCAGCATCAAATATTCTCACTCAGGTGACTCAATCAGTGTTTTCATGTTAGCATACTGGTCCACATTTCTAGCCAGCATTGTTCCACCAGCTCATACACTTGCTCTCATTGACCTCTTCCATTTAACCCCCCACATGCCCACCCTCATGAGGCAGATATCAGCGCCTGAGAAAGTTGGTGCATCATTGTCTTCAACATTTGGTTATGATAACAGCAGTAGTCCTCCGTCTGCTCAGAATGTGTTCTATGTGCTACAACTGGCAGGAAGTATTTTGTTAAATCTCCCCTCTTCTGTCCTCACACTTGTTCTCAGTACTTAGAAAACACTGCCATCTAGTTGATAACATTGGTGTAACACACAGCTTCTCCACCAGTTAACTGAGTCCCCTCCTGTCCTCATGCAGGACTAGGGTACCTTCCATTCCTCCAACACAATAATCAGGTTTGTTGTGGTTTTTATTTGCAGATGCAGTACAGCGTGTAGATCTGCTCATGTGCTGGAGACTTGATGAAAGGCTTGAACAGCAATGACATCATGCAAATAAAATCCGAGCGTTTACAGTAATATAAACATTCAATTAAAATTCTTATTGAGACATTTTATTGGTTGTTTTATCCACTGCTGCATGTTTGGTACTATTACGCCATCTGCTGGGGGGAAATATTAACCACTGGTTACTTGAACATGCCAGGCAGAACCTGGCAGAATATCCTAAATGTTCTAGTTTGGTGATTTTACAGTTTTTCTGAATTGCTAAAACACTAAACTCCATTCTCTAAATCTGATTCTCAGTGGCTTAAACTCACTTATTGAATCAAACACAGTGTGGGCCAAACCTTAAACACATTCTCAGTCACTAAACACATCTCACACATGTTGATCAAAACTGTAACTGGCAGCAAAATGTGAACACAACTAAAACACATTTTTCTAAAGATGTGATCAGACCAGTTGTGCAGAATAAAAGTCAGTTGGTGGCTCACGAGTGTCCACATGGAGACACGTACAGAGAGGCAGAGGAGGTAGAGTCCACGTGAGACGCGGTGGACTAGGAGGAAGTGGATGAGGATGATCAAGAACTATTGTCCACCATGTCCTTGTTCATGGGATGACAATGAGGGACTCAGGACAAAGAGTTCAACCCAGTCTGAGCAGATTGTCTGTGGGCATCATCATCAGGACATTTAGAGAAGAGAACGGCTAAATGTTCCTTGCTGCATAACTTTTATCCTACTATACTGTAAGTGCTGTAATCTTCATTACTATGCTATAGTTACTGGATACACATGTAGGTTTTTGTCCCTTTGCTAGAGTTACAGTTTTTCCCAGTCGTTTACACACAATTCCTTGTACATCAGACACAATGACTACAACATGTAACTGAACCAATTCTTTATGTATATTATTTATTTAACCTTTATTTAACCAGATGAGTTGATTGAGAACCCATTCTCATTTGCAACAATCTGGCCAAGAGGCAGCAGCAACAGACACAAGTAGCTTTGCACCAAAAAACAACAGACAGGTAAGATAAAAACAAACAAGATAAAAATAAGATAAAAACAGACATAAAAGACATAAAAAGACTGTTCTCATATACAATATGTGCAAGCAATCAAAACAGACTTAAAACAATCTTTACATACTCAGAAGCAGGCACATTGATCAGAAACTATTGATCGTAATGAATTATTGAAGGTAGATAATGGAACGTAGGTAGTGAGCTTTAGTGATTTTTGCAGTTCATTCCAGTCATTGGGAGCAGCAAACTGGAATGAGGAGCGGCCAAAGGAGGTGCGAGCTTTGGGAATATCCATAGAAATTAAGTTACTGGAACGTAAATTGCGCTGATTGTTGGAAGTGATGAGTAATGAGCGAAGATATGACGGGGTTCTACCAATGATTGTTTTGTATATTAATTGATACCAATGTAACAACCTGCGGGAATGGAGTGATGGCCAGTTAACGAGTGAGTACAGATCACAATGATGAGTAGTGAAAGGGTCACCAGTGACGAAACGCGTTGCTGAGTGATAAATGACATCGAGTTTATGAAGAAGGTTTTTTGGAAGCAGTCCCATAACTGATGTCACTGTAATCTAAAATGGGAAGGATTGTCATTTTGACCAAGGTTTGCCTTGCAGAATGAGTAAAGGATATTAATGCGAATGTCAAATGAAAGTGTGCTGTCAAGCCAGATATCCAAATACTAATAAAAACTGACAAATTGTAGTTCTGTACCATCCAGGAAAAAAATACTAGGGTGGCAAGTGGATTTACACCCAGATGTCTCAGTATCTAAAATGGTTAAAACCTGTTTAAAATCATTCACTGAGACCAGTTCTTTCAAATTCAGCTGGTTTTGGAGCTGATTCCATGAATAAGGAGCAGAGTATCTAAATGCTTTTCTCCCCAACTCAGTGTGAACCCTTGGTACATTTAAAAGGAACAAGTCATGTGAATGCATGCAGTAGCCTAGTAGTCTTTTGAGAAATGTATTTCTGCAAGAATGTTGGAAAGAAACCAAGAATAGTTTTATAGATAAAAACATACCAGTGGTTTAATCTACGACGAGACAAAGCAGACCATCCAACACGAGAGTACAATGTACAATGATGAGTCAACGTTTTTTGTAATGAACCTTGGAGCTCCATGTTATACTCTATCTTGAGCATGTAGACATTGTGAAGAGGCATGCATGTAAATGACACCACCATAATCCAGCAATGGCAAAAAGGTAGCTGAAACAAGCCGTTTTTTAGCTTCATATTTTATTTATTCTTTATTTAACCAGGAAGGTCCCATTGAGATTAAAAACCTAATTTTCAAGGGAGTCCTGGCCAAGAGGCAGCAAAAGTTACAGTAACAAAATTTTTCAGTTACACAGACATATTATGTACAAAATTACAGAAGGCAGTTACAACACAGGGAATCTGTCTCAAGGGCTCTCAGTCTGGTTTTAAATGTATTCAAGGAGATAAGCTCGGTTAGTTTCCAGTTTTCCTGCAGCCTGTTCCATGCAGAAGGAGCAGAGTGAACAAAAGCCCTTTTGCCCAGTTCAGTGCGAGCAAACGGAACAGAGTAACAACTGATCGTTTGCACGCAGACTGTGAGAAGTTACACATGTAGTTGGGTAGTAATCCAAGTATGGCCTTCTAAATGAAAGTGTACCAATGTGCCAACCTCCTGGTGGACAAAGAAGGCCATCCCACTCGAGAATACAATTCACAATGATGGGTCAGTGGTCTACAGTTAGTAATAAACCTCAGCAAAGCATGATAAACCACATCAATCTTACCAACATACTGAGGCATTCATATACAAAAGGTCTCCATAATCCAGAATAATTGCAGTAACTAGTCGTTTTTTTTGCCTCAAAAGAAAAACACAGTTTATTTCGAAAAAAGAAACCCAGTCTGAGTTTGAGTTTCTTCACAAGATTATCTATATGGGGCTTGAAGGAGACGGAGTCATGGAGCCAGACACCAAGGTATTTGTATGTGTGGACCACCTCTATGATATTTCCCTCCAGAGTGGTCACTGGGGGCGTACTTAGAGGTCTTTTTTTAGAGTTTGAAAACAACATTAGTTTAGTCTTGTCAGCATTGAGGACCAATTTTAACTGCAGAAGTGTTTGTTGGACCACATTAAAAGCTTTCTGTAACAATTCAACAGCTTTAGTGGGAGATGTTCCAAAACAGTAAATGATTGTGTCATCAGCGTAAAAGTGCATATTAGCATCCGACACATTTTGTCCTATGTCATTAATATACATAATGAACAAGAGGGGTCCCAAAACTGAACCCTGTGGTACTCGCTTGTGGACACTTAAAAATTCAGAGGACAACCCATCACATTTAACGCATTGAGTTCTGTCATTCAAGTAGTCAGTGAACCATGAGATCGCATGTTCAGACAATCCCAAACAAGGAAGCTTATGTTTTAAAACAGCATGGTCTACAGTGTCAAAGGCTTTTGACAGATCAATAAAAAGTGAGGCACAGTACTGCTTTTTATCCAGAGCAACAAGTATGTCATTGATCACCTTTGTGGCTGCAGTGATGGTGCTGTGCTTTTTTTTTAAAACCTGATTGCAGACTTGAGAGAAGGTCATTTGAATATAAAAAGTCTTTCAATTGTTCACTTACTAGGGTCTCTAGAATTTTCACCATCCAGTTCTACAGTATACCTGCACCTAACACCCCTGCCGACCTAAAGCCTGACATCATTCCTCCCCCCAGAGTAACCCACCTTCAGAACTGTAAGTAAACATCGGTCCTGACAATCCAATCAATCTACTTGCTCACTACTTATCTCTCTTGCAGTACCTCATCCTGGTTCCCGTTTCCTGTGGAGATCAAGCATCATTATTCACTAAACTGTCTAAACTGCTACTTTCTCCTGCATGTGGGTCAGATACATGCCTAAAAACATGACGGATGATTTCAAATGTTCTTTAATTTTTGATTTTACAGTACAGGTAGGTTACATTTTTAAATTTTTGTTTAATGACTTGCAGTAAATTCTTTTTCGTTGTTTATTTACGTTATTGGAACATACCCTCTCATAATGTTAATACTGATATAGTTAATCGACATAATAATGGATTGGATTTATATAGCGCTTTTCAAGGCACCCAAAGCGCTTTCCATTATTCACACACTGCTGATGATGGTAAGCAACTATGTAGCCACAGCTGCTCTGGGGAGGTCTGACGGAGGCGAGGATGCCATTTTGTGCCATCGGCCCCTCTGACCACCACCAGCACAGGCAAGTCAGGTTAAGTGTCTTGCCCAAGGACACAACGACAGCAGTAGACTGAGCGGGGCGCGAACCTGCAACCTTCCGATTGCGGGGCGACCACTTACTCCTCTGCCACCATTGCCCATACACATTCACATATACATAGTCCCTTTAATTTTTCTCTTCACCATCTGACATTGGTTGTATGAGTCTATTGCCGTGTGTGTCTAACGATGTCATGAGCTCCACCAGAGGGCCACGGTGCCAGAGATGACGTCACTGTCATCTCCGGTCATCTACTTCTCTCCTGTTTGGCATTATTCTGGACTATTCTCTGGGGTTCCCGCATTCCTGCTTCGCAATGGTTCCTGCCCGTGGATTTCACTTGGTTTGGAGGACACGTGCTGACGTCTCTGCTGTGTGGGGGTTTGGAAGCCTTGCTCTCATCTGCGGCATGTGTGTATGCCTTGGTCCTAACATCATCATCATCCTCGTGGCCTTTCTACTTCAGGTTCAAGAACTTGAGGTCTTCTACTCGTGACCTCAATCCCTTGAAAGAAGGGGGGGGGGGGGGGGGGGGGGGGGGGGTATGTAGCGTAGGTAAAGGCCATTTAATGCCTAAAACTTATCAAAGTGTCCAACAATGTGATGCTACATACCAAAAGAATGGCCTTGTTTATTGTCTCTACACGCTTGCCATCTGGCTATTCGTCATAACAAGCTGCCTTCCTGCCTCTGATTACCCATGTCTGCAGAGTACAAGGTCTTCCAGATGGAGACGGGACTCTTACTCTTAGCTTTAAAGAAAGAATCTTATTTCTGTCTCATAAAATTATTTCTTTCACTTTACTGGTTACAATCATTCTGTTCTATCTACAAGGAATGTTTTGTCTAAAGTGATTTTATTGTCTTCACTGCTTTACAGCAATGAATGAATCAACATATTTCAATTTAATAATTATCAGTATATTCACATATTAATATTACCATATTAATAAATTAATGTTTAACCTATTTAACAGATTAAGGAATAAGTCTTTTCTAAATGTCTAAGAAAAGGTGACGTCTGAGGACTTTGGTAAACGCCTAAACCTAAGTAAACAAACAGCTTATTTTGATAACCCAGACATCACATTTCCTTAGATTCTTAATGAAGCTTTTTAATAACATCTAATAGTGTTTCATCATTCATCAGTTGATATTACCTTGAACCATCATTTATAAATTGTCCTGCATCCTTAGTAGAAATATAGTAATACATTTTATAAACTATATTTTCACCTCCGTCTCAAATTAGTATAAAGTGTTGTTTCCCTGGCATACCCAAAGTACCTATTTTCTTCATCAAATGTTCAATAGTAGTGATAATTCATATTTATATGGAATATCACCTCCTGTTGAATACCTTTATATTTTATTGATTCTGTTACAACCCGGCTCGTGGGACTGGACACATGGTAAAAGTTTTTGAGGTATTTGATTGAAAACGGCCTCAAAAAGGCTGCACTCAAAATGCCACACAGGCAAAAAACACCCACAAGTGCGATCTGATCAGTCTCTCCCTCTTCTGAAGTTGCACCACGCAGTCTTTTATGCTGCACCCACAGGTGCAGCCACTCAGTAATTGCTGATTGATCACAGCCAGACCGATGATGAAGCAGAGGGGCGTAACAATTCATTAAAAGTAACCACCTACAAGTTACACCATGATATTAAAACAGACATTAAAATTTCCTTTGCAAAACTATTTTATTACCAGAATAATTATAAAACCAGAAAAAAATCATCATGATAGATTTTAATGTGGAGGTTACAAATTCTACAGAAAAACATGAAAATTATAAAAATATTCAGTTAATGACTTCACAGAGTAAATGGATTATTAGTGGGAGACATTATAAAATAAAATGAACATTTAAAGAACAAAACAAAGAAAAACTAAAAACATAAAGTCATGATTTTATTTTGTATTAAACAGAAAAATGTGGACTTGTTTCTGAGGACGTCTCCAAGCTCACCTCTCCACCAGCAGGACTTCACCTACAGAGTCACTCAGATCAGAACTTTTTAACAGACTCTTTGTTCACGGAGCTTCATGAGAGAAAAGATCAGACTGATGGATCAACAGGACAGATGACCAGAGGAGCTACATTTTTACCTCCTTCGTTCGTACACGGATTGAAAAACGGGTGGAGTTTATCAGAGAAGCAGCAGCCAGTAAAGGAGTAGATCAGAGCTGCAGCTCCTACATCATAAAAGGAGACCAGACCCTCCTCATAGTCCACAAACACCCCCACCTTCTCAGGACCAGAATCAACATCGAGATCTACTGAAGGACCAGCAAGAGCTTTGTACTGATTTTCATTTCTCAACCAAACAGTCCAGTAACCATTTTCAGGACTCTGTGTGATTATTCCCTTCCTGAAGATGGACCTTCTGACCACTCCTAAAAACCATTTAGTTTTTCCTTTAACCTGAACCTCAAAGTAAAATCTGCCTGAAGAGAAACTCTGTTTCCCTAAAACACTAACACAATTAGAAAATCTCTCTGGGTTGTTTGGAAGTTTCTTCCTCACATTACCACAGATGACTTGTTTTCCATCAGCAGACAGGATGAGTTTAGGATGTGCCGTATCAGGATCAAGAGTCACATCTACTGCAGACTTCTGGACCCTCTTCAGCTCAGCCTCCATCAGGTATTTCAGCTTCTTCCTGAGTTTCTTCTTCAGCTGATCCACAGCTCTCACCACAGTCCCCTCATATGAAGGAGGTTGAACTCTGACCTCTGCCCAGTCCTTGGTGGGTGGAGGAGCTTTCAGGGAGCTGAAGCTCTGGAGGAGGTGGAGGTGATCTTCAGAGCATGAGAGCTGCTTCACCTCAGAGCTCCTCTTCATCAGCTCAGAGATCTCCTGTTCCAGATCTTTGATGAAGTCTTCAGCCTGTTTCTCTGTAGTTTTCTGTTTGTCTTCGATCTCCTTTATGAGCTCCTTCAGGCTTCTCTCGACAGACTTCTTCAGGTCATTGAAGACCTGAACACCTTCTGCTTTCTGTCTGTCTGCAGCATCTTTACTGATCTTCAGCGACTCTTTGATCTCCTGAAGCTTCAGTCGTCTGTTCTGGATCATCTGCTGAACTTCAGCCTCTGTCTTCTCCAGCTCTGCCTTCTTTCCTTCACATTCTTCTCTCAGAGGAACAAACTCATGAGTCTGGTGGTCTAAAACAGAACAGACCAAGCAGACACACGTCTGGTCGGTCCTACAGAACATCTCCAGAGGTTTTTCATGCTTCTGACACATCCTGTCCTCCAGGTTCTCCACAGGATCCACCAGCTGATGTCTTTTCAGACGTGAAGCTGTCAGGTGAGGCTCCAGGTGAGTCTCACAGTAGGAGAGCAGACACACCAGGCAGGACTTCAGAGCCTTCTGTCTGGCTCCATTACAGACATCACACGGAACTTCTGGTTTGGCAGCTTGTTGCTCCGAGCTGCTGCTGGTTTTCTGTTCAGCTTCACATCTGAACTGATCAACCATGTCTCTGATGAAGGTGTTGACTTCCAGTTCAGGTCTGGTCTTGAACACCTTTTTACAGACGGGACACTGGCAGCTCTTGTCACCATCCCAGTGTTTGGAGATGCAGGTCTTACAGAAGTTGTGTCCACATGGTGTGCTGACTGGATCAGTGAACACATCCAGACAGATGGAGCACAGAAACTGATCCTCAGATCTCAGGTTGCTGCCAGCAGACATGTCTGAACTCTGAGAACAAGAGTCAGAAAGGAACAACTACAGATTAAAACAGATGTCATCAGTACAGTTTAATATTACTGTTTTTAAAATGTTTTGCTTTCATTTCACTTCAGATGAGTTTATCTGATGAGTTTATACATATATACGACTAAGACAGGTAACCTAGTGCTGGGGTTCTCAATACATGGATCAAGATCAACAGGTCAGTTGTGATGGCAGTGCCAAAACACCTTCGCACCCCTTTATAAAACATATGGCCTCTTGTAAAAAATAAATAAAAATTCGGGGGTGGGGGGGTGGCTTCAGCTTTTGACCTTAAAGGGACATTTTACTTACATTACTTTTACTTTAAGACTATATGTAGTTTTGATACTTTTTAAACTCTAGTACTTCTATCCAAGTAATGAATGTGAATACTTTTGACATCTCTGATTATAGCACCTTTATATCTTGTGTGAATAGATCTACAGCATCAAATGTTGTTCTTCCTGCAAAGGTATAACGCCCTTTTTTTTTTGCAGGCTACCGTTGCAACAACCGGCGCACTATTGAAAACATCACGTGGAATTATTATTGACTTTTTAACCTACATGTTGGAATTTTATCTTTAAACTAATTTTCTTATATTTAGTTTTTTTATCAGGCCATATCATGTGTCTGATTTAGTTAAAAAGCATAATGAAACTTGTTTTTTCATTGGGTAAGCACCTTCCTCAGTAAAAATAAATGCACTAGGGCCAAATGGCGACCCATCCGAGATGGTGGTCCGCTGCTACACCAGTTTCAATAGACAGCACCACAGACATTGGGTGTTTCTCAATGTCAAGGAACCTTGCCTTGATGCCTTGGTCCTACCCAGGTTGCCTACGAAGATTCGTCATCAGGAACCGCCAAGGCGTGTTTCAATCGGTTCCAATTTTCATATGCTACTGAGCCGTCTGTCCTCCATTTGTCTGCTGTTTAGCTAACTGACCAAGGATACATGCGAGGTGCCTTGTTGCCTTCCTTCGGTCAAATATTTCTCAGACTACAGTGTGGTATTTTCAAACAGATGTGATCAGGACCTGGCAGCAGCTACTTTGGGGGAAAATTTCCAGTTTAAATGTATGTTAACTAATTGTAGCTCTCGGGCTTATATCTAAAATGTTTTTTTAAATCCAAAGCAGTTATCTATGGTTGGTTAGTTGCAGCCTTGGTGGCTAGCAGGTACTAACTCATTGATTTAACCAACATATACACAATTTAAAAAGTAAAAGGCTCGATATTAGGGATGTGAATCTTACAACAACTCACGATATGATTCGATTCCGATTCACATGGTGCCGATTCGATTCAGAATCGATTCTCGATTCAAATCGATTCACAATCAATATTAATCTTTTGAAGAAAAGACAACATATATTTTTGCTTACCTTGTAAAATTTAACAAATCTTTACAGCTATCTAATAGTAGCTTTGAAAGTTATACAGTCAAATACTTTTCAAGTATGTGTGGCAACAAAGTTTAACATTATGAAGACTAACAGGCACTAATTAGTCTTAACAAGCATCAATAATGCATGGTGCACTCGGCATGAAACAAGTCAAACTAAACAGGATAACACCATTTAAACATTATAAAACATAATGAACTTACTTATTGACTCATAAAACACACACAGGACAATAATAAAGGTAAGTCTCTGTCGTATTTCAGCAGATTGCAACGTAGGAGCACACAGAGCTAACAGCTACAGCTAGCACTGGTGTTCCAGCGATGATGCGTTCAGGGACGATCGGAAATATGGCAGTTTACATAAAGGCTTTCAGACAGAATCGATTCTGAACTTTTATGAATAGATTCTGAATCTTTATAAGTAAGAATCACGATTCGAATGCGAATCGATTTTATCAGGCACCTCTACTCTACTGTTCTCTACTCTACTGTTTTTATGGCCGGAGAACCCAGAAACGCACTAGATGCTTACGACCCATCCCTCTCCAACAGGTTAAGAAGACAAATGATCTCCAAGATTCAGTTCAGTGTGCTCTTTTAAATGCCCGTTCCATTTCAAACAAATCCTTTATTTTAAATGAGCTGTTCATCAAAGAGGGCTTAGAATATTTATTTCTCACGGAGACGTGGCAGGAAGATGGAAATTTTGTGCATTTCAATGAACTCTGTCCACCAGATTGCTCTGTGTTTACCACACCACGCCCGTCACGTCGTGGTGGAGGTCTTGCTGTGATCCAAACATGTCTGTAATTTGATGAAAAGTGGCCCTTTTACTACTTTTGAATGTCAGGTCATCAAAGTTGGATTACAAAATGTTTTTCACTGTATTTTAATTTATCGACCTCCCGGTCCAGCTGGCCCCTTTCTCTCTGAATTTGCTGAATTCTTATCATCAACGCTCAAACTAGAAAAGGTTTTAATTCTTGGTGACTTTAATTTACACATTGATGACGCTGCTTGTAGCACAGCAGTAGAGTTCATATCTATTACAGAGTCTTTTAACTTTGAACAGCACGTTTCAGGCCCCACACATAAAATGGGTCATACTCTGGATCTGGTGTTTTCTCTAGGACTAAACATCAACCATTTACATGTTGAAGAGTTTCATGTGAGTGACCACAGCTGCATTCTCTTTAATGTCCAGTCTATCATTAATCCTGTCCCTCACAAACTGAAATCAGAAAGACGCATCATTAATCAGTCAGCAGTGGATAGATTTTCTGCATTATTTGACAGCAGCTTAGTTCATGGTGATGATCCAAACTCCTTTATCCATTCCCTTAATCAGCAATGTTCTTGTATCTTAGATAACGTGGCTCCGGTTAGACAAAGCACTGGGTCTCACAGAAGAAAAAGTCCTTGGATGAATGAAAATATTTATAGTCTCAGAAGGACATGCCGCCAAGCTGAGAGGCGTTGGAAGTCAACTAGATTAGAGGTTCATAGGCTGCATTTTAAGGAACTCATAACATCTCTGAATGAGATGATCACAAACTCCAGGGCTGTTTACTTTGCTCAGCTGATCTCCTCAAACAAAAATAATTCTAAAGTCTTGTTCGACACCATAAACCAGATTGTTTCACCTCACGCCCCTCACATGCCTGTATTCTCAAGGTCTGACTGTAACAACTTTCTTGCATTCTTTGAGAATAAAATCAGAAATATCAGGGCAAGTTTTCCACCCCCATCCTCTTCCCATTCTCCCATCCAGCCACCTCCCTCCCAGTCATGGTCCTTCTTTACTCCTGTAAATCTCCAGGACATCTGTCTCATTCAGAAAAACATGAAACCAACTTCCTGCCCTGTTGATTTTCTCCCAACCACTTTGCTTCTTAAGGTCTTTGACCAAATTGGCCCATGCATTGTGGATTTTATTAATCTATCTCTCCAATCTGGCTCTGTACCTTCTGTTTTCAAACATGCTGTTGTTGAACCGATCCTGAAAAAACCCAGTTTGGACTCCTCTCAGCCTAATAATTACAGACCCATTTCTAAATTGCCCTTTATCTCTAAAATCTTAGAAAAAGTCGTGGCCGATCAACTGATTACTTTTCTGGAAATTCACAACAACTTTGATAAATTCCAATCTGGTTTTCGTAAAAATCACTCAACAGAAACAGCTTTGCTTAAAGTTTCCAGTGACATCATGATGGCTGCAGACAACGGGGAATTTACAGTCTTAGTATTGTTGGATCTTTCTGCAGCTTTTGACACTGTTGATCACAGCACCTTAATTAACAGACTTCATGACTCGTTGGGAATCTCTGGAACTGTTCTAGACTGGTTCAGATCGTACCTTTCTAACAGAAGTTTCAGTGTCTGTATAAACCAAATTATGTCAGATTCCACCAACCTGTTCTGTGGGGTACCCCAAGGCTCTGTTTTAGGTCCACTCCTGTTTTTATTATATATACACCCTCTTGGAAAGATAATTGATGCTTTTCATGATGTCTCTTATCACCTATATGCAGATGACATTCAGCTGTACTGCTCCTTTAAGGAATCTGAGCTCCATAAACTGGCTGAACTACTAGAGTGTCTATCAGCGATCACTAGTTGGCTAGAAGATAACTTCCTTCAGTTAAACTCTGAAAAGACTGAATGTCTGATCATTGCCCCTGAGAGCATGGCTCCTCTGATTAGTCAACAACTTGGTCATTTAGCTTCTGCTGTCAAGTCAAACATGAGAAATTTGGGTGTTGTCTTTGACCAATCAATGTCTCTTGAAGGCCACTCAAAAACGCTGGTCAGAAACTGTTTTTATCATTTGAGAAATATCTCCAAACTGCGAAGGTTGGTGTCAAAACATGAGCTTGAAATGGTTATCCATGCCTTTATCTCCTCCCGTCTAGATTACTGTAACACACTTTTCACATGTTTTAACAAAAAAGCCCTTGACCGCCTTCAGTTGGTCCAGAATTCTGCAGCGAGGCTCCTAACTGGAGCAAACAGAAGAGCTCACATCACTCCTATTCTGATGTCTCTGCACTGGTTACCCATTAACTTTAGAATTCAATTTAGGATCCTTACTATAACATACAGGGCTCTACATGGCCAAGCTCCTCCTTATGTTACTGAACTGTTAAAGCCTTATGCTCCAACCCGAGCCCTCAGGTCCACCAACCAGAACCTTCTAGAAGTTCCAAAGACCAGATATAAAAGTCGAGGTGATCGCTCCTTCCAGGCTGTTGCACCCCGACTTTGGAATGAACTTCCTTTATCCCTACGTGTTACTGACAGTCTGGTCACCTTTAGAAAGCAGCTGAAGACCCTTTTGTTTAAAACTGCTTTTACTTAAATCTTTTATGTTTTATTTGTTTTTTCTAACTTGTATTTATAATAATCTTTCATTTGTTTTATCATTTTTATAATTTTATGACTTTCTGTTTTCTGATTTTTAATGATTTTATGATATGTTGTTTTGTTTTAAGATCATTTTATGATGACCATCTTGTGTTTTGTTGATCTTTGTGAAGCACTTTGTGATTCTCTGTCTGTGATAAGTGCTATACAAATAAAATTTACTTACTTACTTTACTTACTCAATATACATCTATATTGAAACTTAATGATACTATGATGGGTGGGACGTAAACAGAGCACGTAAGCAAAAGGCGGGCTCTGGGCAGCCGCGGTAACGTAAGGGCAAGTCTGTTCCATTTAACCGTTTTCTTTGACCAAGGAAGGACAGTGTCCTCGTAAGCAAGGTGCCATGACTTTGAGAAACACTCATCATCTACGTAGACGCCCCGTGGATTCGCACTGCCTATGAGCTATATGCACTAGGGGTGGGTGCATTTCATCGATGTGGCGATGCATCGCAAAGCTTCACGTGAGGATTCAGAATCGATTAATGAACGTCGATGCTTAAAAAAATAAATAACGTGAAGCTTTGTTGCAAAGCCGGTACTAAAAAAAATACACGTAACCGGAGCCTTAACAAATGTAAGTTATTTGTTTTTGTGTAAGGAAGATGCTTTTTACTGGTGCACAATGTGGTAATCTAGGCGCTGTGGATCAAAATAGAGGAACCAGCAGAAACGGTCCAAAGTTTGGGATCAAACGCGCAGCTGCGGGCAGATTGGCTAATGCTAACTAAGCTAGCGGATAGCAGACTCACGCCGTGGGTTCCAAAAAAACACGATGATCTTGGAACTAAGAATGACTAAACTCTACAAGCGGAAGAAAAGTCCCACCATCCTGTTCATTCATAGCCGTCTGCAGCGCTATGGAGCAGAGCCACAGCAGCTACCGGGACTCACGACGTTGTTGTTGCTACGAGATTGCGCAACACACAGCTCCAGGTCTATGGCAAGCCGTTGTAGTATGTAATTCACAAACACTTCTATCTGTGAACGTAATTTAAACTGGATTATTGTCAACCCGGACATGCCACCATTACATTGTTACCAGTAGAAATGAAATGTTATTCAATATCTCAAAAGCTGTAAGACAGTTGAGGTGATAACATGTTGTTTTGCATGTTATTGAACTGTTTTCTAATAATGTTCTGTTGTTATATAAAGTAAAGGAAGGAGAGAAAAAATGTTTCCCTAGCAGGTTTTAAATGTTTAAAGCTTTCCCTGATTGAAGTTAAGTTGGTCAAAGTGCAAATATTTACACAAGTCATACAGTCATAAAATAAGATTTTGTCTTTGAAAAATAGTTAAATGTAAAAAAAAAAGTATTTACTTACTGAGAGTAGTTTTAGAGGAACTGAGTTAATTGATAGGTTATTTATTTACAAATGTAGACAAAGAAGAAGACAATCAATCTCGTATGAAAAAAAGCATTAAAAACGTCAATAATCGAAGAATCGTGGCACCAGTAATCGAATCGAACCAACAACCATTATAATCGAAGAATCGAAGCTCCCATAATCGAAATCGAATTGAATCGTGAAGTACCCTTTTTGGAACACCCCTAATATGCACGCTCCACTTCCGCATTCCATATAAGACTGCAGGCCTCTTTCTGGTTGTCATAGTCGTCGGCGAAGCTATGACATGGCTCAGAGTTTGTAGTTCACCCGGTGCTTACTGGAGTTACCAAAAATTACAATCAATGATGTAAGGCGAATTGTCTCTTTGTTTAGATTTTAAAAAATGAATAAAGTGGTTCTCTTGCATTCCAAACTAAGATGGCGGCCAGCCACTACGGCAGGTCCTATCCACGTTATTCTTACGGCTCGTGATGCTTTGCGCAAAAAATGGAAGCAACTTCCGGTCCGCGTTTGTTTACATTGAGACGATGCGCAAATCCTCTTTTTGTGGGCTTTTAGAGACTGAAAACATGCATGAACACCAGCTGTCACAGCTCAAATGGGACATCGTTACACTCCGTCTGCCTACTGAAGCAGAGAGGTGGAGGGGACGATCTTAAAGTCTGGCCAAAGCTAACGTACAGTAGCATTTTACCTACTTTCTGAACTCAGTTGCGTCTGACAGCAAGGCAATAAACAATCTCAGTACCTATAGTAATAATATTGGTTGTGTTTTGTTGAAAGAGGTGGGACACAATCTTTTTTACTTAAAAGCAGACGTGGAGCCGAGTCAGAGCCTTAAAGGAAAAGTTCGCTTTTTTAGACATTAAGTTTTATGTGTTCCTTCACCCACCCAGTGCTCTGTAAACTTTGACCCATTTCACACACACCCCCCTGCCCAGAGATTTTCAGGGGAGAAGTGATTCAGAAAGGTAGTTCTGGCTAGTTTCGGGGGCGCTTTATCTGCGCCGTTTAGCCTCACAAAAGGATTAGCCTCTGAAAGCATGGCTAATTTACATCTCACAAACAAAGAGAAAAAATTTACAACGTCACATTACAACGGGACTAGTTTTTGTCATTCGTATCCCTGCGCGGGTCCCCGCGGATATTAAACAGCGCTTTGTATGTCAGCTGTTTCACTGCCGAATGCCGAAAACATGTCAGACTCCGTCTCATCTGATGACGAATTTCATTTTAACACTATACCAGATGAAGAAGAAACTTATTTTACTACTAGGATATCTTTATGAGCCAGAGTACACGGATGAAGAACTGCATTTGCTACACAAAACACACACATCAACACAGATTGTTGACAAAGCTACTGCAGTCTATGATCAACCATCGGTGTAAAGATGATTGCATAAATAATGCGCTAAAATGCGAAGATGATTGCATGAATACAGCAGACATAGCGGAATAAATCATTTTTTAAAAACAAAACTTACCCAGATTTCTGGTACGGCCGAACTCTTCAAAAACAGTCTTTCACTTTTCCCGAACTTTTTCCTGATGTAATCATCCTCTTTGAAGTGTGCACTGCACAAACGAAAGGTTTTGACTCGTTCCAGCCAAGTATCCTTGGAGTAGCCGATTGCTAAAAGTCACTGATGCCTTAGAGAAACGTCCTTAGCAGGAAAAGTGTCAAACCGAAAAGGTGATCCTGTAACATCCTTACTGTTACAACCCGGGAACCTGCAGGTACGCACCATGGCTCGATATATTTAAGAAAAACTACTTTTAAGTGACTTTAGAAGTTGTTGTTTCACTCATACAGCTAGGATTAGCAGCCAGACACGAGCCCGTTCTAGCTGCTGCGGTGACCGGCGCAGGGATACGAATGACAAAAACTAGTCCCGTTGTAATGTGACGTTGTACATTTTTTCTCTTTGTTTGTGAGATGCAAATTAGCCATGCTTTCAGAGGCTAATCCTTTTGTGAGGCTAAACGGCGCAGATAAAGCGCCCCCGAAACTAGCCAGAACTACGTTTATGAATCACTTCTCCCCTGAAAATCTTTGAGCAGGGGGGTGTGTGTGAAATGGGTCAAAGTTTACAGAGCACTGGGTGGGTGAAGGAACACATAAAACTTAATGTCTAAAAAAGCGAACTTTTCCTTTAAATCCCTCATCACCAAGGTTTGGGTTTTAGTTTCTACATCAGGTGAAATACAAACAGCAGGATGGCACTTTTTGTTTAAAAACGGCAGTCTAAACGCACTTTAAATTATAACTATTCAGAAAATTGTTCACATGAAATCATTCCTGTTGCTGTTGTGAGACTGCTGTCAGATCTCTTTACTACTCTGTCTCTTCTCCGGAGGTTTGTCATATCTAACAACAAAGTAAAATGCGGGTATTCCTCTCAGAGTTTTTTCACAATAAAATGAACGGAACGCACAAATAAAGTTTGTGGTGGGTGTCAAGTTAAGATTTTTCAGCTACATCTTTCTGGGATCCTCGTCTCTAGGGAGGAGGCGAAAACCGTACTGATGCTCGCAGTCGCACGCTCTCTAAAGCCTAATTTATACGAGCTCTCTTTTCTAAACATCCGTCCAACGAGACGGAGAGCGCAAGCTTGTGATTGGTCAGAACACCGCTTCTTTAAATACGTCACCAGCTCCGCCATCGCCGCCTCAAAAAATAAAAAGAGAGCCGACGACATCTAGCGGCAGACACGGAGCAGCTTGAAGAATACCTCGCGGTAAAACTCCGAAAATATGAACGTTTATTCACCCGTGACTGGAGGAGTATAAAGATACGCAGCAAGCGTTTTATTCGTGGACGGAAATGACGGGAAACGTGGGTTTAGAGGTGGCGAGCGCATGAAGAGGTGGAGGAGAATGAGGGACAAATTTGTTTGTGTTAAAAAGTCTCTTAAATGCAAGAAAAGCACAATATAAACTGCAAATATAAACTGTAAATGCACTATCTTGGACCGGATACATGACAGAATACCCCAGAAAAGCGCTACGCCCTCTGTTGTCCTGGCGGGGAACTGCTTTGCAGCACTCTCCAGGTGGCGGAGAAGTTCGAAAGCAAAACGGTTCCGTCAATGCGTGCGTGTCTCTGCCTCGGGGAGCTGCCGTTGAAGTATAAATTAGGTTTAACTCTGGAGGTGCGTGTTCTAAATATCGCTCTTGTAGCCACAAATTAAATTTTCTCTTGTTGTTAGTACAAGCGCGAACAGAGCAACATCTTCCCAATCCGCGTGAGTACATTTTTCAGGGGTTAATATGATTTAAAATCCTCTTCATATGTTCAAATAAACTGCTACTAGCAACGAAGCCTCACAGTGCAAACCAATGGGTATGCACCACTTCCGATATCTCACCGGATGTTGCTTGCATCAGCGTTCCTCCATGAGGCCACTCAAAAATAACTTGGATAGGCATCGCCAGTCCACAAGGCGTCTACGTGTCTGTGATTGGAGCTGCCGTAGAGGCTGGTCACCATCTTGGATGGTTCTCCATTTGCCCCCAGTGCATTTATTTCTACTGATGAAGGTGCTTACCCAACTAAAAAACACATTTTATCATGCTTTTTCACAAAATCAGAATATAAATACAATTGAACACAATAAAGAAAACATAAAATATAAAATTCCAAAAGGTAGGCTAGAAAAGTCAATAGTTAAAGGTGCTATGTGGGAAATTCATCGAAATCATGGTAAAAATTGCGACTCTTTAGCGCCATGCAGTTCAGAGTAAGTATTGCAGCTACGGTGGCCCACTCAAAAAGGCAACAACTCCAGCGTTCACTCCAGCCATCTGGTTCGTTTTTTTATAAAAAGCATGAGATTGATTTATTTCCAGTCCCTGTAGCATAACCCACACAAAGCATATAACTACTCAAGCAGGTAAAAAACATTTTTTAATGTGTGTTCAGTGATAATGCATAATGCCAAGCGTAGCCCCCCCCGCGACGAGGCGGCGCGATCCGCCACCCCCCTCAGTCTACAAGCATCACGGCTATAAACATTTCTAGGGGAAACACTGCTGTTAGCTGTTATATCAACCTACCGGTCCTGAAGGAAGCTAGCATAGCTGCCACCGATTCACACACGGAGGAGGGAAGGCATCAGCTGTGGCGTCCGGTGTCATGTGGATCAGAGCAGCGGAGTAAACAAGAGTCTGCCGGTTAGCCATCAGCTGATCGTAGCACACGGTGTGAGCCGCAGTGAAGATCGAGATGGAGCTAACATCAACCACTGGCTGTTTAGCGATCGGATAGCCGATGAGGTTTGGCTGGAGCCGGGGACACGCTGTGGAAATAAAGTACCGGTAACTAATGCTAATGTGGCTACCGGCTAGCGGACCACCGCTGAAGCGTGTTGGGAGAGACACGGCAGGCTGCGGTAAGAGAGGAG
>SSNS01000492.1:0-46989 GCA_006937985.1 Aphyosemion australe | reverse complement strand
AAAGGCCTAACCCCGCAAAATCTGAACAGTTCCTTTATTGTTGGATAATTTTGCATTAGTTGATCAATACTGCGCACGTTTTCGCTTAGCTAGATTTTTTGCTACGTTGCATGAAATGCAAAACCTAGTTTTAGGAACAATTCCATCAATTTTTGCAGAATCAAATTGAAACAAGGTACACATGATATATGGACAAAGCCAATTAATTGTAATGAAGAAAATTACAAAAATACTGAAAACTGTGCAAATGACAAAAAGCCAAAATCATTATGCTAGCTAGCACAGGATGTAATCAACTAAATCTCCACCATTTTTCAAGATTAAATGATGAGATTCTGAATTCTCATGAAGAATAAGATTTAAGCCATGTGTTTTGAAATTTGTTCAGGTTCTATAGGGGGCGCTAAAAGGTCAAAATGTTTATATCAGCGTAATGACTTGATGGATTTCCATGAAACTTAGCACATATTTTTATAAATAAATCCAGAAGTTATGGATTTTATTTGAAGTTTTTAATTTGAGTAGGAATGTTAATGTTCAATGTTTACACTAAGATTGTGCAATCTATGCAACACCAAAGGTTTTAAAGACAAAACATGGACATGACCAAAATAGGACCCTGTTGGTATTTAGATTTTTTTGGGGGTGGCGCTGATATACCCAAATAATTTTGTCCCTGATTTTCTGCACGAGTGCAAAAGTGTGACAAAATTTTTTCCTGAATGTTTCTTTTATTGTACTGGTTTATTAGCTGAACTGGTTTATTACAGGCTGGAAACCGTGTGGGAGGGGCGGGGCCACATGAGGAATGGCAAAGGCGGGGGCGAGGCTGGGTGGGGGACTTGCGCTGGTTGGCTTGGTACAAGGTGATAACTGCTTGCAGTTCTAGTTTTGATTTGTAACTGATTTACTGAACCTTGTTGAGGTGAGAATTTCCCTACTGCTTCGTGTATTCCTTCCCCTCAATGAGATTGGTTGGTTTCGACAGAAATCAGGACTCCACTCAATGAACAGAGACGAGAAATACAGCTTATCAGTTTATTACCAAGGATCCCAGGGAGACCATACAAGCATCACTCCAAACATTAACCAAGGACAGCTCAGAATGGTCTGAATGGTCTGAGGCACAGCCCAACTTTTAGGTCTATTTGTACTCTAGCTCTTATCTCAGTATGTGGTTCTGTATTAACCTCAACTGTCCTTCAGACTTTGTTTCCCCAGATTGTTAATCCTTTGCTCCTTTTTTCAGCAGTGACTGGAAGAAAAGGCCAGACTTGCTGGATCTGTTTTGCAGTTTCAATGAAACTAGGCATCAAGCCTTTAATTCCTTATATAATGGCTACCGTAAATCCTCTAATATTGGCATGTATTCCATTACCGGCCGGGTCTCCTATATTAGCCGGTCTCGCTGTCAGCGGGGGTAAATACAGGCCGGTCTCTAATAGTGGCTGGGGCTACTATTAGAAACAGCGTGGGGTGTGTGTTTTTTTTTTCTTTTCGGAGATCGACGGTAAAGTGGGCCCTCACTCGATTTTTCGAGGCGCACATATACCAGGTTTTACGGTAACAGCAGACTAGTGGATCATAATCTAGTGGATCATAATCTCGCAAATTGCAAACTGTTTCCATGACAAGTTACAACACTGAGCTAACGGCTAAAACATTAGCACTCTAGCTATTTGCGGACCGCAAATAGCTTTTAGAGTGCTAATGTTTTTAGCCGTTAACTCAGTGTTGTAGCGTGGCATTAATACCTTAATAAAATCAAACAAATGTACCAGAAATATGGATTAAAAAAGGCTTAAAACGTTAGTTATAAGTAGATCCTAGCACGTACTCACTGTTAGCATTAGCTATCATTACGAGTTAATTACATAACTAAAATAGCACATCTCACGAGCATAAACAAGACGGTCATTTAAAGCTTCTCCGGATCTCTAAACTGTTAACCAACCTGAAATAAAATAGGCTTTCAGACTCATAAAAGGCTTTTGGTTTGCAGTGTAATATGAGATTTGCCACACGAGAAAGTTTGTTGTGTCGATCGCTTCAGCGTTGGGTAAATCCTCCAGCATGTATTAAAAGTCCAACTTTTAAAATTAAATGAGTCATAACCTAAAGGAAGATGCCATTTTTTTCGTGATATTGCGTCTGTGCCAGCTCGTTTAGAACACTCACGTTCATCTGTCACACTGTGTTTTATAGTAGAGCAAAACACTTCCTGTCCACTGTTTGAGTTCAGCGCCAGGGCAGGGTCACGTGAGTGAAACCCACCAATCATCACTTTTGATTTGCACGTGAGACTTCAGTCACCGCTCAAATAGACACAAAATCTTGTTTTTATTCATTCTACTGGTAGTTTATTTTGCTCAAATTGAAATAGGCCTGCCTCTAATTCTGGCCTCCTTCCAATAAAGGCCTGAACCAGGATGCCCTTGAGTAAATAAAGGCCCGGGCCTGTATTAGAGGATTTACGGTATTTATTTTATTCACAACCTTCATGGAGCTTTTTGTTTGCCAGTGATAAGTTTGACCTTTTCGGGTTCAGTGGTGTCAAGGACTTCAAGAGTTTTGCAGTAAAAATGATTTAGAAGTTAATCAACACATTTGGTTGTCATACTTCTTGACGTATTCATAAGTTCCATAAAAACCAAAGAGCTCCTTATTATTATTTTTTTGTCTTGGTAGCTAACCAGCATAGCCAGCATGGCTTCCTGCTTACGTCTATCACACAAAATGTATACATAATATCATGTGTTTTTTATCCTTTATTTTGATTAGTTGCTCTGAGCTTATGGCCGGAGTTGTGAGGCCCCACGGTTTTCTGTTGAGAGTGAGTTGAGAATGTGCACTTTCCGTGTTTAAAATGAAGCTGAGGGTCCAGCTCGGTCCAGTCCCATCTCTTGTTTTTCAAGAGGATTTAACCTACTAAGCTTGTCAGTATCCTGGGAAAAACTTAGTTATAGACACACACATGTTTATAACAGAATCTTCTTGGTGACAGAATGAGTTTTTATACAATATTACTCTAAAACAAATCATTCTGTTTCACTGATTATTTTAAGCAGGCATTGAGCTCCATTGTGCCATCTGATGGTGCCTGGCCACACCTTCCCTTAATGCAAAGATGTCGCTGCTGCTTGGTTTACTTGTCTGCTGTTTAACTAGAACAGGGTCTGCAACCTGCAGCTCTGGGGCGGAGTGCACCAGCTGGGCGTAAGTCCGGGCGTAACCTTAAGTCCGACGTAGATTTGAAAGTTACGTCCAGCTCATTGTTAAGACGAGTGCACCACTCAGGCGTAAGTCCTTCAGCCGCTGCGCCCAGGTGTAACTTTTACGCCTGATCTGGAGCAGGCGTAAGTGGGAAGATCTAGGCCTAGAGTTGTTTTATGAGCGTGTAAATAAGCAGCAGACGGAACGCACAGAGGAGACTCGCCGGGGCTGCAGCGCAGCCGATGAATTTGTTTATTCCTGTGCGTGAGTTTAAGCACTATATTATTAGAGAATTGTGTATGGTCTATAATAATAATAATAATCCATATGAGCCATTCCGATCATTTTCCTGAAAGCAGCGTTCTCGTGCTGAGGATGTGAGCTCAGCGCAGCGCTCATCCTCCCAAATCTCATCGGGTAGCGCGTCGGGCGCTGAACAACGCCATAAAGGTCGATAAAAGCAGGTGAATCCACTTCAAAAATATCTGTAATCACAGAGCTGTATGGCAAAGCTTTTGGAAGAGGATCCTGCCAGTCTGGGGATTTTTAAGAGCAGACTGGTGTTTTTTGCGCTTGACAGGAGATTTTTTATTTATTTTTTCTCCTCAACTGTCGCACTCAGCCGTCACTCGTTATTGATGCAGCAGTGATCATCTTCCAAACAGCATTTTTTATTTTGTTTTTTCGTTTTTGTGTCATTAAATTAATTTAATAGAAAGTTGCCTCCCGCTTTCAGCTTTGCTTGGGCCGATACGTTACTAGGCAACGAGCACAGCAACGCTTGTATTCTCGTGAACGCGCACGATACACCCAGGCGCAGCTACGACTGGTCCTAGTTTGTGTTGGTGCACTCGGTCTAATCTCCAGTCTTTACGTCTGACTTAGCTAAGTCAGACGTAAGGGTTAAGACTGGCTTAAGTTACGCCCAGCTGGTGCACTCCGCCCCTGGAGCCACAGTGGCTCTCTGGTTAATGGCCTGAAAAATCTGGTTGTATAAAAGTTGTTAAAAACTGCTGTGTCTCATTGGTCTAGCTTAGTAACAACATTTGGGAACTGGGTTTGAGGATTTTGATCAATTTACCTGGAAGCTATTGATTTTTTGTATGCGTTCTCAAATGACTAGAAATTTGTTGATAGTCCCTAAGCGAGCCACCACTATCATGAGTGAGTCCTCTGAACAGGGCCGGATTATGATTGCAAGGGCCCCTGCCCAAATACCNATGTCCCTAAATAGCTACCGTATTTCAAGATGGAGGATGACCATGAAGCGTCGACCACAATTTATGTATTAAAAATGTAAAATTTGAAGCTGAGAGGAATATTTAGAATTGATGTTGGTGAGAAATATTAACGAAAAAGGACAAGTTTGTGCACTGGATGCACAGAATTTGGTAGAAAACAGGTAAAAATATTACACACTGGGGCTTTAACCTACATGATCTGTTTTCAATAGTACGCCGGTTGTTGTAGGCTGCACAAAAAACGGGCATAGTTGCTCACCCTGCGTTGATTCCAGTTGGGTTTGGAGAGTGACTAAAACCCATCCAATATGGCGGTGACGCTGCTGGATGCAAAAACTAATGAGAACTTTCCTTTAACTTCACCAGAACAGAGGTTTTGGAATATCTTCAAAACTGTCTACAAAACGTAAAGCTGAAGTCAGCCACCAGGCATTCCTACAATGTCAACCATGTAAAACGGAGGAAACCACAGCTAAGAATGTTATAGCCGTGCTGAAGCTAGCCATCCAGGAGCAAGATACATCTATCAGGAGCTCTATGGAGGAACATTTGAAATCTTATATTAACTTTCTCTCTGCCGACATTCAAGAAAACGTACCCTGCCAACCACGGCCAGCTGTGTCAGCAAGGCGGAAGAAAAGATGCAGTCGTTGGAAACCAAAGTGCTGGAGAAAGCACGCTATAAAAGGCGTTGGAACCTAGCCAGCCCTCCTAGCTTTGAATTTTACGCGTGCAACTACACGCGGCATTACGGTGCAATCATAGATATCATATAAACACTAGATGCCTTAACTGGGAGTCGACAGCGTCCCTACACGGCGGCCATCTTACCTCGGACAGCTTACGTTCCGTTCTCAATGGTAGCAGATGGAAGGTGAGTGAACAACTTAAACAAAAACACTCTTAACTCGAATAAAAATGAACGGATTTACAAGCGGGTTGCATTATTACAAACCTTATAGCACATAGGCTTGATAGGACATACTTTAACATTTTTAAATTAACGGGCCAAATCCGTCATATTTTACAGCCACATCTCTGGCGTTTATAACAAACCAAACCGTTTGAAATTCGGTTGAAAATTGAGCAAGTTAGAGTTATTTAAATAGTACATTCACCATTGACACCAATGTTATGAAAGGTGTCCGAGGTAAGATGGCCGCAGCGTAGGGACGTTCGTCCAATCGACGAACAGCGCGGGTAAGGCATCTAGTGTTTATATCATCGACATATAAATCTATGGGCGCAATCGTTCGAGAGCGCTTTTCAAAATAAAAGCGCACTTCCTGTATGTGTTTCTGAACTCTTGGAACTCGCTGATGAATGGATTTTAATGTTTGTGTTTTATTCGCTTGTAAGACAAAAATTGTGTTTATAATAATTGTATTCAAAAAATATATATATACTTAAAATTCAATATTGAACTTAAATTTCCTCCACTATTAAGGTATCTTCCCTGGGTTAAATTAAATAAGTTGTATATGTATTTAAATAAAAAACTGACCTATTCTCTAGGACTTTGTGTTTTTTGATTAACTGAGTGGAGAAAACTATTATATGATGTTCACAGAATGAGGGGAATCTGGTGCTTATAAATATTTAAGCCTAAAAACAAGTTCTCTCCAGTGTTAAGCGGAGTCTCCATTGTAAATAAATAAATAAACTTATTCCAAACTAGCTTTAGTTCAGACTGAGGCTAAATATTCTCCACTTGAACTCTCCAACCTGATCCATATGTGCTCTCAATATAAAACCAGATCCAACGTGCCAATATCAAATCAATTTGGAGAAACATTTGCAGCTAATTTTTAAAAATCTGTCTGATTTCACTTCTTTCTGATCTGTGGCATTTAAAAGAAAACACGCTTATCAAAACCGACAAAAAATATACCAACATTTTAAGGTGGCAAAAATAGACAGTTTACAGTTTACAACACTCCAGCATTTTCAAAAGCCATGCAAAAGAGGTGTGTCTTTAATCCAGACTTAAATAAAGTGGCATCAGTAGTCATCCATAGGTCAAGTGAGATTTTGTTCCAGCCTCGGGGCTACCACCACCAAAAATGAGCGATCCCCCCACTGCCTGTATTTAGATCTTGGAACATGTAAATAACATTTCCCAGAAGACCTTGTTTCTCTGCCTTGCTTTTGAAATGAAAGACTGTCACAGATGTAGGATGGTGCGAGAATACCTTTAAATGCAAAACATGACATTTCTGAATCTAACAGGGAGCCAATGAAGTGATGAGAGAACTGGAGTGATGTGTTCATGCCTAGGGATGTTGGTGAGCAGACGTGCACCTGCGTTTTGAACTACACTGCTCACAAAAATTAAAGGAACACTTTAAAGAAACACATTAGATACATCAGATCTCAATATGAAGTTGGATATCTATACAAATAACGACAGGGCAATGTCTTAGGAACAAAAGGATGCCAAGTCTTTTAATGGAAATAAAGGTTTTCAGCCTACAGAGGGCTCAATTGTGTAGACACCCTAAAATCAGAGTGAAATGTAGATGTGGCAGGCTAGTCCATTATTTCAAAAACTTAATTTCTGCAACTCAAAATGCTTTTCAGTATCTTGTGTGGCCCCCACGAGCTTGTGTGCATGCTTGACAACGTCGGGGCATGCTCCTAATGAGACAACGGATGGTGTCTTGTGGCATCCCTGAGCTCTTGTACAGTCTGAGGAGCAACCTGGCGCCGCCTAATGGACCGAAACATAATGTCCCACAGATGTTCTATTGGGTTTAAGTCAGGGGATCGTGAAGGCCATTCAATTGTTTCAATTCCTTCATCCTCCAGGTAGTGATGTTACCTGTGACACGCAGGATTCGAAGCTTGAATCACCAAAACGAACCACTGCAGAGCAAAGCACTGTGTCGGAGCTTGATTTGTTTGCTTAAAGTCACGTGACCAATGACTGACGAGGCTTTGTTTCACCGTCCCACCCACGTGACCGCTTCACACGTCGTTTCAATCATTTAAAGCGTCCCAAACAGGGAAGCGCTGTTTTTGGTGTTTGTGGTGGGTGACGGTGAGACCTGAGACTGACGGTTTGGGATTCTTCCAGTATTCCCTGATAAAACACTGAGTTGCAAAAAATGTATCCTGTTGCAACGAGGGGGTGTTCTGAGATGTGGGAAGTCAACTATTCATTCCAAGAACAGTGATTTTATTATATTTAATGTAATGTTAAAATTCAAAATACTTTTATTATATGATCCTGGGGAGGTTTTATAATGCTTTATTTGTCCATAAAGTTAAACCCACCATTTGTTTTCAACAGAATGGAATTGGCTGGAAACAATACAATGCAATACAAACATTGACCAGCAGATGGACTTGCAGAGTTCTGAAGCATCGAGACTTGAACCTTTTTTCAATACAATTGGATTGAAAAGTTTTGTTGGTTCAAAAGGCTTCACATCACCATCACTACCTCCAGGTACTGCCTGCATACTCTTGCCACATGAGGCCAGGCATTGCCGTGCATTAGGAGAAAACCAGGACCTACTGCATCAGCGTAGGGTCTGACAAAGGGTTCAAGGATTTCATCTGGATACCTTATGGCAGTCAGAGCACCATTTCCTAGGCAGTAGAGGTCTGTGCGTCCCTCCATGGATATGCCCCCCCAGACCATCACTGACCCACCACCAAACCTGTCATGTTGAACGACGTTGCAGGCAGCATAACGTTCGCCAGACTCTTTCACGTCTATCACAGGTGCTCAGGGTGAAAAACGTACAGGGCGCCAGTGGCGGACTTGCCAATTCTGGTGTTCTTGAGCAAATGCCAGTCGAGCTCTACGGTGCTGGGCAGTGAGCACAGGGCCCACTACACGACGCCGGGCCCTCAGGCCATCTTCATGAAGTCTGTTCCTGATTGTTTGGGTAGAGACATTCACACCAGTGGCCCTCTGGAGGTCATTCTGTAGGGCATGAGCAGTGCTCAGCCTGTTCCACCTTGCACAAAGGAGCAGGTATCGGTCCTGCTGATGGGTTGTGGACCTTCTACGGCCCTGTCCAGCTCTCCAAGAATAACCGCCAGTCTCCTGAAATCTCTTCCATGTTCTGGAGATTGTGCTGGGAGACACATTAAACCTTCTTGTTGCAGCACGTGTGGATGTACCATCCTGGAGAAGTTGGACAACCTGTGCAACTTCTGTAGGATTAAGGAATCGCCTCATGCTGCCAGTAGAGATAATTACTCAAGCCAAAACTAGCACGAGTGGAAAACCAGCCAAAAAAGATCAAGAGGGAGAAACTTGAAATGACCTCCACATGTTAAACCAGTCCTGTTTTGAGGGTTTTGTAATTGTTGCCACTTTAGTGCACCTGTCGTTAAGTCCATGAACACCAATACAGCTGAAAGTGATTAACAATGCCCTCAGCTGCTTAATCAACCAGAAAATTATCAGACAGGTTTAATTAATTTCATGCCAGGCCCAATAAAAAAAGTGTTCCTTTAATTTTTGTGAGCAGTGTAGTTGCAGCCTGGCAAGATGTTTCTGTGCTAGACCTGTACACAGAGCATTGCAGTAGTCCAAACAGGAGCTGATAAAAGCATGTATGGCTCTTTCTAGGTCACTGCGATTTAAAAACGGTTTTACTTTAGTTAAAAGACGGAGCTGAAAGAAGCTAGTCTTGACGACCGAGTCAATGTGCTTATCAAAATTCATGCTGCTATCAAATATGACACCTAAATTCCTGACCTGATGTTTAAAACTTAAGGCTAAACATCCAAAAACTGACAGTGTGTGGTTCTGCATGTTTGGTGAGGGAAAAAAAAAAAAAAAAAAAGAATACACACTTTACCGGTAGATAAATTTGGACGTCATCAGCATAACAATGGAAAGACAAATTATGTCTAAGTGGCAACATGTAAAGAGAGAAGAGTATAGGCCCTAGAATAGATCCTTGGGGTACACCAAATGGGAGACTTGCCCTGGTGTTTCTGATCATGACAGAGAAACTTCAGTTTGACAAAAAGGATCTGAACCAGGTCAATGCAGTGCCATAAATTCCAGCAACATTTTCTAAACGACAGATGAGAATTTCATGATCTATCATATCGAATGCTGCTGTGAGATCTAACAGGACCAGAACAACATGAGACCATTTATCAACTGCTAACATGATGTCATTATTATGGACCTTTAATAAGGCAGATTCTGTGCTATGTCGAGATCTAAAACCAGATTGAAAGCCTTCAATGATGGAGGTGTCTTCCAAAAATGGCAGCAGTTGATTTAGAACAAATTTCTCCAAAACTTTTGATAAAAATGGATGAGAGACTGGTCTATAGTTAGATAAAATAGAGGGGTCAAAATTGCGTTTTTTTTTTAAAAAAGTGGTCTGACGACAGCATGTTGTAAATAGTCTTTGGTTTAAATACAGCTGGGACAATACCTGATTTTAGACAGGTGTTGAAAAAAGTGAGCAGTGAACTCCCATTAATGGTGAAAACCTCCATCATTTTTGCAGGAATGACATCTAAGGGACTACCTGAGGGTTTAATTTTTTTCCACCATGTCAGTTAAAGTAGTAAGAGAGACTGGTATCAACTCATCAAATGTAGTGTGGCATTCTCAGGTGGGTGGGGAGACCGACCGTTAACATTTAAAGTCCAACTAAGGAATTCATTTAAAATCTCCACAAGACACATAGATTCATTATTGCGCAGGAAGTTAAGAGTCATGGTTTGTGTGGTAAAAATAAAATTAATCTGATTTAAAATAATCTTAAAACCCTATAGTCAGAACTTACCAGTGGGGTGGGGGCCCACCACAGGCCAGTGGCAACTCCACCCACCACGTCACCCACTGTGAACGCACACACACACACAGTGCTACAAACCTAAAAGACACACAGAAAACTGGAGGTGCCACCACTGCAGGGAGACTCACACCCACTGGAAGCGCAGCTGAAAACAGAAAAACAGGTTAAAACATAAAAAATTAAAACAAAGAATTAAGAGTCCAACATGACCATTCCCAACACCTCACAGTACTTCCAGAGCGTTTTCCTTCAGGTGCACATGCACGGTCACTGTGGCTCTGTTGGCCCGTATGAAACTGTCTCTCTCACACACACACACGCCTCCCTTGGGTACTCCTCAGGTGCTCCTCCTCGCTCACTCCAAGCCAAAGGAGAGAGCGAGATACCCAAGCCCATCCAGGTTATGGCTGAGTGTAGCACCCACCAGCGTCCTTGGTCTCCTGGCTCCACACCGCGCAGGACACCATCATGCCACCTGTGTGCATATAGGGAAGCCCCACACACCTCCACTCTCTGGTGGAGGAGCAGCCACCAGTCATTTCCTTATAAGGCATGGTGTCTATTAAGTGACAAACACAACACATACCTGGTGGAGGAGCAGCCATCAGTCATTTAATCACACCTGCCCTGGTGAGCCTTTTAAAGGAGGCTGCCAGGGCCCTGATTGGCTGACCCCTAATCAAGGTAAGTGGCAGCAGGTGGAGCACTCCACCCTGCCACATCAGCAACAGTTAAAGAAGATAAAACTGAACCTACATTACCAGGGAGATCGATTTTTTGCCAAACAGATCACACATCAATAAAAAGTTAAAGTCCCAAGTCATCATCACACAATGGTGAAATTACATCTCCGCATTTGACCCATCCCCATGGTGGGGAGTGGTGAGCTGCAGCTGTGGCCGCGCTCGGTAACTACTTGGTGGTTTAACCCCCCAATCCAACCCCTTAGTGCTGAAGGTCAAGCGAGGAGGCATTGGGTCCCATTTTTTCAAGGTCTTTGGTATGACCCGACCGGGAATCGAACTCTGATCTCCCAGTCCAGGGGCGGACACTCTACCACTAAGCCACCGGAGCTGGTAGAAGTTCAGGAAGTCCTCACAAACAGTATCCAACACATATTCAGGAGCAGCAGAACCAGGATTTAAAACAGAGTTAATGGTTTTAAACAAAATCCTAGGAGAGTGACCATTTGTAGAAATCACAGAAGAAAGATACTGACATTTTGCAGCCTTCACTGCTTCCTGATATTTTGTTAGACTATCACGTAGCATCTCTAGAGACATGTGCAGTTTGTCCTTTTTCCACTCTCGTTCTGCTTTCCTACACTCCTGTCTGAGGGAGCATGTGAAGTAATTTAACCAGGGATCTACCTTTACCCTTTGTTACAAACCCCGGCGTAGATGTTAAAGTGTGGAGCAGAGGGGTAACATAAACCCAAGGCAGAGCAGGTTTAACCTTGTTTGTTTATGTACAAACACACACGAGAGAACAAAAAGAGGGTGTTTCCCTAACGAAACACAATTTTTACTAAACCAAAACTAACAGGTTTTAACGAAAAACACGGCTTTAAACGGTTATAACTCAAATAGGGTCTCACAGAAGGTGAGACCGGGCGGCGCGCTAATAAGGCTGGCGGCTACAAAAAGAAAGAGGTTCGGTAACGAACTTTAACCCGAAGAACTACTGGTAACTAAAATATTATATATATATAAACAGAAAGAGGGATCTTTAACGATCATAAGTCGGTGCACGAAAGCTACACGACAGGGAGAGCATAAACAAAAATAGGATCTAATAAGACCGGAAAAGGGTTATCAGTAAAAATGATAACTAAACAAATATGCTCTCATATAGGGCCGAAACGGTCACCTAAGAATATCGACAGAGGTTTCTCTAAAGTGTCTTTAACGACAGCGGGAGCACAAACGAGGTTGTTACGCCAAGCTTGTCCTCCCCGACTGTCAGGAACGCCAGTCCTCTTGTAGAAGCTCCCACAGTAATTAGGTGAATCCGGTCCAGGTGCGCTCTATCCGCAGCTGCAGGGAGAGAGGCAGGAGCTGTCAATCAGGCGGCAGGAAACACCAAGGACGAACAGGGGCGTAGCTGCTGACGTTCGTAACACCCCCTCACATAAAAAAAAATAGACAGTGTTAGGGGCATTATACAACACTTCCTATTTTTGAAACTAAGACTTCCTCCCCTTAAAAAGGGGACCACCAAAGAGTTTCCGCTGGCTGCCTATCAAAACTAGCTAACTCAGCCTGGTCTTCATGCGGCTTCATGGCGGGTTGATTAAGCACATGTGAGAACTCACATACTAACCAGTGAAGAGAGAGGAAGGCCCCTACTCCTCCTGGAGTGCCCCCGAGATGGTCGACATTTAACGGCCAACGCTAGCCTCTAGACCGCAACACTACCAAAATAACAAACAGCCATGTCCTAAAGAGGGCATAACTCTCCATCCTACAAGGAAGACTCAATGGCAGCTGTAAAGACAAAATGGAAGTCAGGAGGAAGAACTATCAAGATATATATATATACACGTGCTAATAATGTCCTATCTCAGGTACAACCTCTGGAGAGTCCATCCGCGAGGACATTCTCTGTGCCCTTTTTATGGACCACCTGGATAGAAAATTCTTGTAGCATCAGGGCCCACCGCATCAGCCTCTGGTTGTGGTTATACATCCTATGCAGAAAAGTCAGAGGATTGTGGTCTGTAAATACCACCGTGGGAGCAGGGCTTGATCCCACATACACATGGAAGTGCTGCAATGATAGCAGGAGGGCCAACGTTTCTTTCTCCACGGTTGAGTAGTTACGCTGGTAGGAGGTGAACTTCTTGGAGAAGTAACCAATGGGATGATCAGCTCCTTCGTCATCCTCCTGTATTAAAACTCCCCCAACACCTTCCGCACTGGCGTCGACCTCCAGTTTAAAAGGTCGGCTAAGATCTGGAGCTGAAAGGATGGGAGCACAGCACATTAATTGTTTCACAGAGTCAAATGCAGTTTGGCATTCACTAGTCCATTCGTATTTCCTTTTCGGACTTAATAAGTCAGTCAGCGGGCTGACCACTGAAGAGAAATTTCTACAAAAATTCCTATAGTAGCCGACCATCCCCAAGAACCTTCTTAGCTCTCGGCGAGTCACGGGCACAGGAAACAAAGACATCGCCTTTATTTTGTCCTCCAACACCTTGACTTGACCTTGGCCTACCTCTTTCCCCAGATACGAAACTGTGGCTTTTGCAAACTCACATTTTGCCAGGTTGATAGTAAGGTTGGCATGTTTAAGCCTGTCAAATACCTGTCGCAGCACCTCCAGATGATTTGGCCAGTTGGACGTGTATACTATGATATCATCGAGATATGCATTGCAGGATGGAAGACCAGACAAAACGGTGTTGATCAGACGTTGGAAAGTAGCGGGCGCGTTTCTCATGCCAAAAGGCAACACGCGGTACTGGAGGAAAGTGTCCGGAGTGACAAACGCTGATAATTCGGATGCTTGAGGGGTCAAGGGTACTTGCCAGTAACCTTTAAGCAGATCTAACCGCGTCACATATTTAGCAGATCCTACGTTGTCTACACAATCGTCTATTCTGGGTAGAGGGTAGGAGTCAGGAATAGTTACTGCGTTAAGTTTTCGGTAGTCCGTTAGGAATCGTGAAGTCCCATCCGGCTTCCCAGTTAGCAAGCAGGGGGAGCTCCAGGGGCTTGTGCTGGGAACAGCAAAACCATGTTGCAGAAGATAATCGGTTTCGTCTTTCATCAGTTTTCGTTTAATATTATTAACACGATACGGATGTTGCTTGATGGGGTGCTCATTACTCAGTTTAACGTCGTGCTGGATGACGGAGGTCTGGGTCGGAATGTCTGAGAATAACTCAGGATAGGCAGAGATAAGCGCTATAACATCCTGCTTAACTTTCTCCGACAGGTCGTTCAGCTGGGTAGGGAGCACTTTAAGAGCTTCCGAGTTGGTTAGCCTAGGGCTGACCGCTGGTTTGAACGACAGATGGATGTCATCCTGATCTTCCGGAAGGGAAGAAATCACAGGTGTAGAGACGGTTAGAATGGGAGCTGTAGTCGGCGAAGACGGGTTCCGATGATATAACTTCAGCATGTTTATGTGACATTTCCTAGACTGACGCGTGCGAGAAGGGGTCTTAATTACAAAGTGGCAATCATCTAATTTCTTAGAGATTACAAAAGGACCCTCGAACTTAGTAGTAAGGGACGAGCCCACAACGGGGAGGAGCACCAGCACCTCGTCACCTACATTCAGCTGTCTTAGCTGGGCAGTTTTATCAAACTGTCTTTTCATCTCCTCCTTTGCTTTTGAGAGGTGTGATTGAGCCATGCGGTTAGCTTCAGCTAAGCGTTTTTGGAACGAACTTACATATTCATCTGTTCGTATGCCGTTTTGCGGGGATGGCCACAGGAACTTTTCTTTGAGGGCCTTAAGAGGTCCTCTGGGAGTGTGTCCGAAGACCAACTGGGCTGGGCTGAACCCCAGGGACTCCTGCACAGCGTCTCTGGCGGCGAACAACATAAAAGGTAGTCCCTCTTCCCAAGATCTACCAGTAGAAAAACAGTACTTTTTCAACATTGATTTGAGTGTTTGGTGCCACCGCTCCAGCACCCCTTGGCTTTCAGGGTGGTATGGAGACGACATCACATGCTTGATTCCAAGAGTGCGGGCAACCTGCTGGAAGATTTTAGACCTAAAGTTGGAACCTTGGTCTGTTTGCAGTATTTGAGGTAACCCGAAAACTGAGAAATAGTTAGTCAGGGCTTTAATGACAGATTTTGAGGTTATGGACGACAATGGCACCGCTTCGGGGAAACGTGTAGAAACACACATGATGGTTAATAAAAATCTTTTCCCTGTCTTAGAGACAGGTAAAGGTCCTACACAATCCACAATTATGTGGTCGAAAGGGTTTTTCACCACCGGAATGGGATGCAGAGGAGCAGCGCGCAGGACTTGGTTTGGGTTGCCAGTTAGTTGACACACATGGCAACCTTTACAGAATCCCGCCACCTGCCGCTTCATCCCTGGCCAGAAGAAATGCTGTAGCAAAAGTTGATACGTCTTGTTTACTCCAAAGTGTCCGGACCAGTTGCTTTCATGAGCAATCTTTATTAGCTCTGGTCTCAAAGAGGTGGGGACCACGATTTGCTTTACCAGCCCCCACTCAGCTCCCTCCGCAGCAGGGAGAGGCCAGGCCCTGAATAAAACCTGGTTATCTAGATAATAATACATTTTCTTTGAGTCTGGGTTTACATCACCTGCCAAATGCATAAGAGGCTTTAAGGAGTCGTCCATCTGCTGAGCTCTGAGAAGGTCCTCCCTCGATACAGGCAACAAGCTGCTGATGAGGGGGCCTCCGTTATCCTCAGGCTCCGGTGGACTAATACAGTCTCTCAGGCTGAGCCTCATCTGAAAGGAGAGGAATAAAAACAGTTCCCTCTAAAGTTACGTCACCAGCGCGTTTTGCTTGGGAGCGGGTGACAGCACAGGCAGGATAAAAATCGGACTCAAGATGAGCGGAACATGTGTTCTGTAACACAGGGTTATTAAGAAGTTCCATGTTAGTGTGGCATTCCTAGCTGGGCGGTGGTACCCACCGTCAACATTTAAAACCGCAACAACGCCACCTTGGGAATTGCACCCAAGGAATTCGTTTAAACTCTTCGCAAGACACGTAAATTCATTGTTGCACAGGAAGTTGAGAGTCATGGTTAGGGTGGTTAAAAATAATAATTTATTACAATAAACATGTCTGCTTTACAGATCTTAAAACCCTATAACCTGGACTTACCAGTGGGGTGGGGGCCCACCACAGGCCAGTGGCACTCCACCCACCACCAGATCACCCACTGTGACCACACACACACACACACACACACACACACGGTGCTGCAAACCAAAAAGATACACAAAACTGGAGGTGCCACTGCTGCAGGGAGACCGTCACACCCACTGGAAGCCCAGCTGAAATAAAAACAGAATAAATAATTAAAACACAGAAGGTAAATAAAAGTCCATGGTGCCCATTCCCAACCCCCACAGTACTCTGGAGCATTGGACACTCCTGGAGGTACTCCTGCAGTCGCTGTGGCTCCGTTGGTCCCATGGCCAGTATGAGGTTCCGCTAGCAGCTCTCTGGTCGTTCCAGGCCAGACGCTTCTGCCTGCCCTCCTCCCTCGGGTACTCCTCCTCGCTCACTCCAGGCCAGAGGAGTGAGCGAGGGATCTGCTCTGGTCCAGGCGGTGGCCAGGTATGGCCCTCACCAGCGTCCTTTGTCCTTTGGCTCTGGTGGAGGGGCAGCCATCATTCATTTTCCTTTAAAAGTCATGTCTACTAGCTAACAAACAACATACCTGGTGGAGGGGCAGCCATCATTTATTTAATCACCCCTGCCCTGGTGAGCTTGGGAGCGGGTGACAGCACAGGCGGGATAAAAATCGGACTCAAGATGAGCGGAACATGTGTTCTGTAACACAGGGTTATTAAGAAGTTCCATGTTAGGGACAACTTTTCCACCTGCTAGGTCATTTCCTAGCAGAATATTTACCCCTTTTATGGGCAGTTCAGCACTTACGGCCATGTTCACCTTCCCCCGGAGAAGAGGGCAGTGTAGGTACACAGTGTGCACAGGTGTAGGTAGCGAACCCATCTCCACACCCTGCAGTAACACAGAATAGCCAGCAGAACTCTTACATGAAAAGGGTAACACTCCTTCTAAAATCAGAGTCTGCGAGGCACCTGTGTCTCTCAGAATTTTTACAGCGGTTTGTTCTTCTGAGCGTTCGTCTAATGAGACGTGACCTTCTAACATGAAGGGTTCAAAACATGGGTTTAGGACTTGCTCAGTTTCTCTTTTTTTATCAGCAGGTGCCGAGTGCTTTATAAAACCAATCTCTTGCCGAGGGCCCGGCTGCTGTCGTTTTCTTTTTAACAAGAAACACTCTTTGAGCTCATGGCCTGCTTTATGACAATAACGGCAGGTCAAGTTGTCTTTTTGCTCTGGTGCTTTCTGAGACGTTTTCTGTTGTTTAGCAGCTTCATGTCTCACAGGTTTTTCCATTTTATGAGTAAGGGAAAACTCATCAGCCAGCAAGGCGGCAGCAGCTAAAGTTGACACTTTCTGTTCATTTAAATAGTGTACCAATCTTTCAGGGAGCTTTCTTTTAAACTCTTCTAACAAAATTAATTCTTTTAAGCTCTGCATATCAGAGATTTTAGACGCAGCACACCATTTATCAAATAGAGAGTTTTTCTCTCTAGCAAACTCTACATGAGTTTGTCCAGGTTTAATATAATTGTTTCTGAATCTCTGTCGGTACGCTTCAGGCACTAGCTCATAAGCATTTAATATTGCATTTTTCAAACATTCATAATTCATTGAGTCAGAAACGGATAAAGCAGACATTACCTCCAGGGCTTTTCCACTTAATCTGCACTGCATCAGCAGAGGCCACGCATCCCTCGGCCATCTCAGGGCAGCCGCGATCCTCTCAAATGCTGTGAAGTAGCCATCCACCTCAGTTTCTCTAAACATTGGCATTAGGGAGATGCACTTACTTAGATCAAGGGGACCAGAAGGGGCCGGTGTCGGGAGAGACTCTGGAACCTGGCCGGATGACAGGTCCCCGTCAGCTGCGCTCGACCGCGCACCGGTCTCTGGCTTAGTCACCTCCTCAGCAGGTGCAGCAGATTTCTGAATGTCCGTTTCTTTGGGCGCTTGGGCCTCCAGCTCCAAGCGGCGAAGACGCACCCTCGTGTCTGCCTCAGTCAGGATTTCCAGTCGGCGCAATTCAAGCTCGACTTGTAATTTTCTCTCCTGAGCTCTCTCATCAGCCTCGATCTGAAGACGGGCTATTTTCAGCTTGACACGAGCTCCATCCAGGCTCCCCCTCTCCGGGGATGGCAGAGGCTTTGGCGAGGGCGTCTTTTGGGAGTATTTCTCCTCGGTTTCCTCTTCACTCTCCGACACCTGTTTTGCGTCTGCGGGGAGGTTTTCCCCCTCTCCGCTGGCGTCGGTGGGCGCTGTTTTATCCTCTGGGAGAGATAAAATTCCCTGGGCTACCAGGTATTCAGTCACCATCTCTCGTAGATCATCTTTTACTATTTTCTTCGGAATAGTTAACTTAAAGTGGGAGGCTACCAACAGCAGGTCGGCCTTACGACAGCCCCTCAATACCTCGAGGGATGGGGCCTCCACGAATGCAGCCAAGTCGAAAAGAGCCATGTTTGAAGGCAATGTGACCTGTACACACACAGACAAGGTTAAAACACTCTGACAAGGTATCTAATTAACTCCACGGCCTATAAAAACGACAAAAATCCCGGACGAGCCCCCACTTATGTTACAAACCCCGGCGTAGATGTTAAAGTGTGGAGCAGAGGGGTAACATAAACCCAAGGCAGAGCAGGTTTAACCTTGTTTATTTATGTACAAACACACACGAGAGAACAAAAAGAGGGTGTTTCCCTAACGAAACACAATTTTTACTAAACGAAAACTAACAGGTTTTAACGAAAAACACGGCTTTAAACGGTTATAACTCAAATAGGGTCTCACAGAAGGTGAGACCGGGCGGCGCACTAATAAGGCTGGCGGCTACAAAAAGAAAGAGGTTCGGTAACGAACTTTAACCCGAAGAACTACTGGTAACTAAAATATTATATATATAAACAGAAAGAGGGATCTTTAACGATCATAAGTCGGTGCACGAAAGCTACACGACAGGGAGAGCATAAACAAAAATAGGATCTAATAAGACCGGAAAAGGGTTATCAGTAAAAATGATAACTAAACAAAAATGCTCTCATATAGGGCCGAAACGGTCACCTAAGAATATCGACAGAGGTTTCTCTAAAGTGTCTTTAACGACAGCGGGAGCACAAACGAGGTTGTTACGCCAAGCTTGTCCTCCTCGACTGTCAGGAACGCCAGTCCTCTTGTAGAAGCTCCCACAGTAATTAGGTGAATCCGGTCCAGGTGCGCTCTATCCGCAGCTGCAGGGAGAGAGGTAGGAGCTGTCAATCAGGCGGCAGGAAACACCAAGGACGAACAGGGGCGTAGCTGCTGACGTTCGTAACACCGCCTGATCATCCATCTCTGGTTGATGTGCGGGGAAAAATGATGCATCGTAAGTCCCATTGTCTATTTTTATTTCAGAGGATATCACACTTCTAAAAACGAATCAAAAGTGTAAACCATTTTTTTTTAAAAAGTATCTCTTTATTTCAGAGTTTGAATTGTGCATGATATCACATTTCTTAAAACCATGGTAATAAATTTCCAAAAGCTAATCAAGAGTGAAAACCATTTTTTTTTAAAAAAAAGCATCTGTTTTTATTCCAGAGTTTGAATTGTACACGATATCACATTTCAAAAAACTAATCAGAGTATAAACGAAATTTTAAAAATCACCCTAATAAATTTCTTAAAAAACCACA
Source organism: Aphyosemion australe (assembly GCA_006937985.1). Lineage (NCBI taxonomy): Eukaryota > Metazoa > Chordata > Actinopteri > Cyprinodontiformes > Nothobranchiidae > Aphyosemion > Aphyosemion australe. Next base: position 27,275 of record SSNS01000492.1, on the reverse strand, counting down.
ACCAATATATCACATTTTTAAAAACTAATCAGGGAATAATCTAGTCAGTTTAAAAAATCATGCTCATCAGTGTAAATGAAATAAAAAAAAAAAACACATTTCTAAAAACTAATCATGCTAGTCAGCGTAAATAAAATTTAAAAAACACATTTCTAAAAACTAATCAAGAATGGGGGACTATAATCGAGACACGGCTGAGTCAATTTTCTTTTTAACTGTTTGCGGTAATCAGAGTGACTCAGCAGAGAGTCGGTGCATGCAAGTCAGCCTCGGTGAGTTGATCGTAAATTGGGAAGATTGCTCGATGTACAGGTGTAATTTGTTTTAGCTCATGCAGCAATGTCACAACCTTGGGTAGCAGCACCGCACCGTCCAGCTCCGTGTGGCGCAGAGCCAGAAAACGATGCAGAGCCGGGATCAGTTGAGGCGTTAAAACCCTCTGCAGGATCTCCATAAAGTGGAAATCGTAAAAAAGTTCATTTTCTGTGACAAAAAGGCATTCATGCCTGCGCTGGCTGGGGTGATCGACCTCACATCCTCTGCAGATTGAAACCACGAAATCTTTGATGACAATGTTCACAACAGCGTTCTTCAATTGATCCACAGTGTCGTTAAACACCCAGTGCTCCAACAGAGGTTGCTGATCAGCTGGCTCGAGTGTGCAGTCCTCCAAACCCACTGCAGCCAGAGTCGAGGCCCCGTCAGAACCAGCAGGAAGCATAGTCGGGTACCCGTCAGTGGGTAGCGTTGGTTCAGGTGAATGCCGCTGAGGTTCGGGACTCACCGGTGTTGGTGGAGGCGCTGCAGGGCTCTCGTCAATCCATCTGCAGAGTACATCAGGTACAATCATAGAAGCGGGTGCATCCTCGTTCCAGGGGCAGAGGACAGCCGGTGCAAATGCAGGACGAGCGGGTTCAGGAACCTCCGTGATTGTCGGAAGCCTCGGGAAGCCATCGTCCAGAAAGACCGGTGGTGCAGACGTAGGGCGAGGGCTCCCATTATATCTCGGAGGCGAAGAAGCAGATGGCAGCCAACTTGGACTGGGGATAATGCTGTCGGCACCCCACAGGTCATCGAGGCTGGCTTGCGTGTAGAAACTATGCACCGATTGATCGGTAACTGCTCGTAATCGGCCGATATTGGTGAAAAAACACATGATCGGCAACTCCTTTCAGAGCCTTTCAGAGCCGATCATACCAGCCTGTCACTCATATTTTGCGGCCGACAGAGATCCTGTGTGTAGCTGCAGCATCACGCCTCCCTCGCCCGCATGCGCACAGCGGCAAATATGTAAAACTAACTTTTACTCCATCTGTGAGAGTGATGTAAACGAGCAGGGGAAGCTCTTTAAAATGCATCAACACAGCGAATTTAATAGGACTTTGAAAGAGCAAACTCTGGGGGAGTGAGGTGAGATTTCCTGTCTCCCTGTAGAAATGAAAAGACACTCGGAGTCGGAGCGGCAGCAGTCAGACACACACAGCTGCACTAACCACTCGTCTGTATGAGCGTCACCGTCCGAAAAATGGGCAACTAAGCTGAAAAGTAATTAAAGTCATCATGTTAGACGAGCAACCTTTCTCTCTGGTGGACGACGCCGAGTTCCGCTCGCTAGCATGATCCGCTACGGGAAATAAATAAATAAATAAAGCTATTAACGTAACGACTCTGACTCTCTCAGGGCACTCGTTTAGGGGTCTTTTATTCAGGCTACTGTCGGCCGTAACCCACGGCTTACAAATTCTCAATTTATCCACAGAACAGTTCAGAACTGGGCGGCTTTTCTTAGCATAGCATAACAGCCGCTGACCTGGAACCGGAAACAGCAACCTTTTCTAGCAGCTGAACTGCCCTTCAAAATAAAACTAACACATAACATTACTCTTATATCATTACGGCAACTGTTACGATGGTGCTGCTGGTGATGATGATGATAATAATAATAATAATAATAATTTTAAAAAAATCTCACAACACACAAATTCGAGTTTTTTTTCTTTTGCTTTCTTGCACTATTTAAGCTACACTTAAGCTGAGTCCAAGTTGTCTCTAAGAGAGTCTGTAGAGTGTTAAATATTGCACATGGCCTCAGCCTGCAATAAAACAGTGGAACAATGATACTTTCTCATCTCCTACTTTTTATACTAATAATACAATGGCAATGTTGCGTGCATGAGAACACAATATTGAAGAATTTATGGATTTGACGCTGTGATCGGTAATATTGGGATCAGCAGATACTGCTTTTGGTGATCGGTGATCGGCCCTCAAAATCCTGATCGGTGCATCTCTAGTAGAAACCCGTCATGCTGGTGCTGTCGGTTTGAGGTTGTCATAGAAATTCTATGTCCTGTACAGCTTCTCTATTTCATTCTATATCACACACACTCACACACTCACACATCCTCTGAACACACCCACTACCTTATCTCCTACTTTAAATAAACGGTGCTGGCAGCCGATCGGGGCAGACTGTACTCTGTCCTGAGTCTGGTCTGTCACCCTTTGCAAATGGTTGTGTGTGATTCATTCATCTTATTTCCCCAGTTCCGGTTAGGGTAATTGACAAAATCCCTAACAGAGGTGATGGAAGGGCTTCTCGAGGGTGGTTCTTTATAAGCAGATGTGAGGGAGGCGTGGTCTGATGACGGCGATGGGGTCCCCCTCGGCCCTCCTCTGGGGAGGAGCTTAGAATTCCAACTTTTTCCGCACTGTCAGAATGTCTTTCCAGCAGCGGCTAGTGCGGAACAGCGATGTAATACGGTCTGCAACTTCATCCATTTTCTCACACCAAGTATCGAAGAGGATGACCAGTAAAAGGCGGTAAATACCGCATTCAGCATGTGCGCTTTCAAGCGCTAGAAACAGTTGAGATCCTCTCTCACGCACCGAGGCCCTGAACATCCAAGGCCCATCCGTATCGCTCCGACTTTCCCAGGATGCACTGAAAGCAATCGGCGCATTCTGGATTTCACAATGCGATGGGAGAGCCTGTGATCTGTTGCGTTTTGCGGAGGATGGAAGCCTCTCTCGGTCATCGTTGTACACCCGGCGTGGAACAGCAAGCTTGAGCACAGCCCAGTCGTTGTAGCCGAGAACAGCCGCAAGTGACAGATATTTGATCAGCGGAGTGTCTTGAGCGGCATCGTGCACCAGGTTAAGTTCTTTAGCTTCATATTCGAATCGGTAGCCGAAACTGCCAATGTAGCCAATAATATAATATATAAGGCTCCAGGGACCAGATTTGCTCCAGCATATCTTTGCCGCCGAATGGTGGAAGCTGGACTCTGCAGAGGTAGAACGTTGATTTCCGGGGCGCGCCACCCCCTGCAGGCATCTGCTGGATCGCTATAGCATTTTCACAAAGCAGGGTCCTTGACGGTGGTGTATCGGAGCTTTCCTCTTTCACCCTATCTCTGGTAGATGTTGAAGCATCGGCCATCATTTTTTTGGAGAGATTCCTTTTCCCATTCTGAAGATTGTGATTTTCTCAGTCTGAAATAGCGCATGCGGAATGAGTGAGAGTTTTTAAAGAGCTCAGATCAGAGGAGGAGTTATCTCCTGAGGGTGCCGGTTCCTCAACAGCTGTGGTTCAAAGGGCTGGGTCGAGGGGGGCCGATGTGGAGGAAGGAGAAGGGGAGGGGGGATGAGGTATAGGTTGTAAATCACTAGTTTGATAGAAAGGAACAAAGTAGGGGATGAGAAGGGGGCTTGAGGAGGATGCGAGGGGGGCATGGCTGGGGGTGTGGAGGGGGGCTAGAGGAGGATGCAAGGGGGGCAAGGCTGGGGTAAGGAGGGGGGCTAGAGGAGGATGCGAGGGAGGACTGCTGCTGCAGCTGTACAATATCATTACATCCGATTATAAACCCTTACCTGACAGAAACGGTTGTAAATTATAGATTGACATTAGGGATCAAAGACCTAATTGAACAAACACTAATTAACCAGCACATCCTATCATAAATTACAGATTGACGTAAAGCAGGGGTCCCCAATCCTGGTCCTCAAGGGCCGGTATCCAGCAGGTTTGTAACTCTGCTTCAACACACCTGATTTCAATTAGCAAGTGATTAGCAGGCTTCAGCAGAGCTTGATGAGCTGCTGCACAGGTGATTGAACCACTGAATCAAGTGTGTTTGAGCAGAGAAACCACAAAACCTGCTGGATAGCGGCCCTCCAGGACCAGGATTGGGGACCCCTGACGTAAAGGATCAAAGCTTAAATACATCAATCCACAATAAATCATATCTGGACACTAAGGATCAAAGCAGGGGGCCATAAATCATAGGGTCATAAATTACTTTTTGACAAAAAGGATGTTATACTATCTCTCCCGCTTCCTGCATCTTTAGATGCACTTGAGTGTATAACTCGGCATTTTTAGCCGTTCGGCCATCGAGACGTTCAGTAATATTGAGCTCCCGTAGTATTTCCAGTAAAAAATAGCGTCTTTCTGGGAGAGATGCTCCTTCCTGCTGCTACTGGTTCCAGGTCACTCAATGGTGCTGAACCTTCACGTCTGTTTTCATTGCAGACATGAAGCACAAACTGCTTATGCCTCTGGTAGGCTGGGGTTTCCCAGTACCAGGGCCTTCTGATGTAAAAGTGTTGCATAGTTGGTTCTTTTAAAGCCTATACCCATTTCATTGCATTGGCTAAACTATAATTCTGTTGCAGTGAGGGATTCGCTGCTGTTCTGCTTGATTCAACTTTCTGCTTTGATCCAAACGGTCCGTTGTTTTGCTGCACCTTTTCTGTTCTGTCTGAATGAGCGTTCCGAGTATCTAGCTGCGCTCCACCGCGCCCCATTCCCGCTGTTCCATCCGCTTCTGCCTGGGCTGGTCATCCGCAGATCGGGTGAGATCACTGAGGGCAGCTCATCCTCCCTCGGTCGTTACCAAGCACCAGCCGTGCGGCGTGGGAACTGACTTAAGAGCTGTGGAAACCCTTCGCAGCTGACCGTTGCTGAAAGCCACGAGAGCTCACAAGGACAACAGGAGCTCAGAACAAACTGGTTGTGTGTGGGCGCGTGTGTGTGGAGTGAGGTAACGGTCTGTGTGTGCACATGAGGTTCCAGAGCCACTTCACCCCCCTGAATGCATGCACGTGTGATTGGGGTGATTTACTTTGCAGCCACCTCAGAGTTTTATTTGGTTGTAATTAAGTTCAGTATTTTAACTGCATGTTTATTTTACTAGAAGTGTTTTTATTTTAGGTCATTTAATAAATTAATTGCTTGCTCTGTGAAACTGAACCTATGTGCCTTAAGGTTAAGGTGTTTTTATTCTTTTGGTTCCTGGTAGTACCAGGTGGCGTTGTTGGAAAAAGAACTAAAAGCAAGGCTCCATCTGATAGAATGGCATCAGACACATTCGCACCCCCCCCCTAATTGCTAATTGATAAAATTGCTAAAAGTTATTTGCTTAGTTCAACATTTTTCTTGACATTCTACATTAGGATAGTAAAATATTATGTTGAAGTTGTTTGTACCACTCTTTATAAGCATGTAGAAAATTAACCAACCAACTCATGTTCTTTATCTTTCAACAGGCATGAATCAGATCCCTAATCTTGGAAACATCCCAGATTGTTGGAGCGTTGTTTAACATGTGACCCAAGCCTCTTGTTTGACATCATGAATGTAACATCACCATGCTCCACCGTTGGCGGCTCAGGAATCAGATGCATCATGGTGTATTTTGCACAAACTGTAGAGAAATGCCAACAGACATTGAAAAGAAATGCTGTCAGCAACATCCTCCAACTTCCCTCAAATCAAAGCGTACAGCAGTGGGGGTCATCCGGCTTGCCAAATGTGGAAGGACATCCATGCTATGGAAGATCTTCCCTTTACTGGGGAGAGTAATCAGGAGTTTAGACATGCAGCATACCGTCAGTTTGTGGTCTGGCAGTATGGAGCACTGAGACATGGTCACAGGGTTATAATACCAAGTTGCTGTGTCTGGAGAATTTGAGACAGCTACCCAGACCCACATGGACAATATAAATGTTTAATCTCTAGCAGAATCAAACTACATTAGACAAACAACCAAAGACTGTTGCTGATACTCATTTAATTAGTTTGAATGCTTGGTAAAGCATTCAAAGTATTGAGTTTCTCCTCCTCCATTTTTCAGATTCTGTACATTTTTTGAACTGTATCTCCTCCTACAGTTTTTCAGCTATTTCAGCAAGTTTGGTATCAAACCGTTCAGCTCGTTCAGCTCTTTCCGGCTATATCTCTTGGTATTGATATCTTCAACCGTTTCCGATTTATTCTGCGATTTTTCAGCCCATTGAAATGAATGGAAAATGCTTAAAATCGCTCAATTTTGCACAAAATCGTTCATCTTTTTGACCTCTTACTTGCCAGGGTTAACTTCAACCTAGAGACTTCATTCAACTTTTAACAAACTCAAAAGAAGTTCAACTATTTCAAATTTTTTCAGCTTCTTGATATCTTTTACGGTTTTTCTACAATCACAGGTTAAACTTGAGGTACGATTTTGGAAAGTTCAGGAACGTCTCCTCCTCCCCCCATTCAAAAGAATAGGGCCAAAAACAGACTTTGCTCGACTTCAGACCGTGTCCTGAGAGAACCGTAGAACCGAGGGAAATGAGACTTGCGCTGGATGAAAGCTGACGGATTTTCCTCCGTTTTGAGCTATAATTTATGGACGTACTCCAAAAATTGTGGTCGTAGCGTTAACTAGTTTGGAAAGGTTTTAAAATATTTCTCCTTCCAGCAGCTGAGCTGTGCTGTCCCAAATATGGTCATTCCTTTCCCACTGTGACTGACAGCTNATTTCATTTTGGAGGGGTGTCCTTTCAGGCCATCATACAATAAATTGAAACAGAACAAAATGTAATTTAATAAAATATCAGAGGTTGCCCTAGAAAAGCTTTTGTTTGTCATTCTGACAGAGTTAAAAACTGGTCATGATCAGCTTTTTTCCCGTCACTTTCATTTTTAAATAATAATTAATAAACATTCAATACCATTAAATTTCATTTAATTTCATTATCATGAATATGTAGAGTGCTCATCTGTGTCTTCAGTATGACGGCGCATTGTCGGTCTTTTGGCGCAGCGTGCGCTCTGAATCAGTGTGTGTGTGTGTGGCACAGCTCCGTGTAATAATAGAGCAAAGGCCACTCCTGTTACTGCGTCTTGTTCCTGGAGCCATAAGCCAAAGTTTTAAAATCACTCCCTCGCACATGCGCTCTGCAACCATGGGCCGTGGTGGTTCTGCTGGAGCGCGTCTGTGACCTGATAGACGCACTCCGAGCTCCAGCTCTTCAGCGCGCTGTCACTAATATGATTCGTTGAGAATGGTGTCCCAGTCCCAGTGAGATAACGCTCAGATGCTCTGATGGGAATCTTTTCTTGATTGATTTTGTTAGCTCCGCGATGTTCTCTGTGTTTGACGGTCTGCACACTTGCATGAGACGGGGGTATGGGGAGAATAAAGCCTCAATAGATTTGTGTGTGCGTATCTAGATTTGTGTGTGCATATCTAGATTTGTGTGTGCGTATCTAGATTTGTGTGTGAGTACCTAGATTTGTGTGTGCGTATCTAGATTTGTGTGTGAGTACCTATTTGTGTGTGCGTATCTAGATTTGTGTGTGCGTAACTAAAGATTTGTGTGCGCCCATCTATATCTATGTGTGTGTGTATAGATCTATGCATGTGTAACTCTTGATTTGTAACTTGTGTTTACATTTTTGTGTGTAACTTCAGCTCCTACACATACAAATCATTAAATACAAACACACAAATCAACTGGTACACATGGACAAAACTACATTACACACAGATCAGTTTACAAGTACAAAAACCCTTTTGAGACTCTTTTCACGCCTGACTGATTTGTGCGTAAATGGTGCATTTGAATGCTGGATAAAAGCTGGGAAATCTGAATTTTCTTTGTAGTTAGTCTAAACTTGTGTTGAAGGGGCAAACATGTTTTTCTGTGGAAAAATAGAATATCTCATGATCCTGTAGTTACAAAATATTAACCTAAATTTACTTTTTAATAATCTAAAATAGTTTATTTAGACATAAATGTGTTTATGAGCTAAGAAAACATAGTCAAATGATTGTAAGAAATGACCACTAGATGGCAGAGTGGTTCTCTGACTGGGAAAAACACGCTTCAACCGGCAGAAAGCAGGAGAAGATGGCGCGGCGCCCTGGTGATCTTTCCTCTGAAGTAAGTAAAAGTTAAACCTGCAGGCTTTGCAGTCTGGTTATGAGACAGGCAGCTATTACTGTAGACCATTTCAGACGTTTTATAGGTCTGGCAGCTTGACACTGTCCTCATTTCTGTGTTAGCAGGCGCTAACGTCTGTAAGCTAAGCTACTTTAGCCATTTCAAGCTGTTGAGAACATAAACATGAATAGAGAATAGTGTTTCTGTCTTTCAGGAAAATCACACCAACTTCACTTTGACATGTATGTTAATAGAGTTGTGTAATGAAGTTGCTAAATGATTTAAAACAGTTTTTAATAGGTGGGTTTTAAAGAAGCTGTAAGCTAACCTAACAAAAACACAATGCTAAGCAGCTTTTATGCCCTTGATGTAATCTGAACAAAGTCAAATGTAAGTCTGGCGGTGCAACTAAATCATTCTATTGGTTTTACAGAGCACAAACACTATTCTCTATTCATGTCTAATTGTGTTAACCAACTAATGCAGCTAGTTAGCAGCTGGTCTTTGTGTGTTTAAACGGGCCTATTGCATTTTCTACACTTCATCAGCGCAGTTTTAAATTTGTTTAGAGTTTTGTAAATTCTTTGGAGATTTCTGAGTTTAAAGTGAATTCTATTGAGACACAATAATGTTCATGACGTGTGTAAAGAGGAGTTACTAAACTATCTGAACTAGGGCAGCTGTTTTTTATTCTGAGACTGCCATGTGAGTTAGAGATCAGACAGCAGCATCATTTGTGATATCATCAGTAAAGTAAATGTGATCATGAACGTGTGTAATTATTTCATATTTTCCACTTAAACCACATGATGCTGACTTCAGTGACCTGCTGCAGCATGTTACACACTCAGGATCACCATGGTAACACGACGTGTCCTCCAGAGGAACCAGAGCTGAATCAGGACGTCTGAACAACAGAACTAGAACCTTCACAAAGTTGGTATTTACTGCAGGACTGTTCCTGTGCATCTGTTTAATATCATTCATTTATCATCTGAGGTCAAGTTGGGATTAGAATCTTTACTTCAAGACAGAACAAGAAATGAAGAATTAATAATGACAAAATCTCAGGATAAATAAACAAGTGTAGAACAGTAACTAAACAGTTAAGCCTGGGACACACAGGAGACAGACGCTGATCATGAGTGGTGAGCTGAGCGATGAGCAGGTTGGTGGAAGCTGCCGGTCCGGTCTGTGATGGAGTCAAAGCTGGTAAGTGGACTGGTGGAGTGCTGCAGCTGGCTGGGTGATGGGGAGGCTATCAGAATAAAATTCATATTAAAGTGATCAGGAATTTATCACGTACCAACGCTAATGCAAGCACCGTAACAACTTTTTCTGAGGTTTCCTGTAGATGTCAAGATTCTGTATGAATGTAATAACTTTTATAGAATCACTGATTTTAAAATTAAAGGTAAGGGACGTAAAAATCCCTCCAACAAACCATTCATATATACTGGTGCTACCACATTGGTGGGGGTATGTTTGTTGTGATGCAAGATGCTGTTTTTCTTTGTTTTTGTCTCTTTATTTCCAAGATGCCCATCATTAGACAGCATATAAATCTGTTAAGCTGTAATTCTTAATCTCAGCCTGATGAATCTGCTGCTTAGTGTGGACAAACATCTGACCGCATGGATCATCAACTACCTCACCAACAGGCCACAGTACGTGAGGCTGCACAACTGTACATCTGAGGTGGTTGTGTGCAGTACTGGAGTTCCACAGGGTACAGTGCTCTCTCCCTTTCTCTTCACCTTCTACACCTCGGACTTCACCTACAACACCAGCAGCTGTCACCTCCAGAAGTTCTCTGATGACTCGGCCGTCGTCGGCTGTGTGTCTGAGGAGAACGACCAGGAGTACAGGTCAGTCATCGTGGACTTTGTGGACTGGTGTGAGCGTAACCACCTTCGCTTGAACACCAGTAAAACAAAGGAAATGGTGATTGACTTCCAGAGAAACACTCCTCCTCACTCACCAGTAAACATCCAAGGAGCAGACATTGAAGTGGTGGACACCTTTAAGTACCTGGGTGTTCACCTCAACAATAAACTGAACTGGTCCCACAACACAGATGCTCTGTATAAGAAGGGCCAAAGCCGCCTCCATCTCATGAGGAGGCTGAGGTCCTTCGGAGTTAAATTCCAGCTGCTAAAATCCTTTTATCACTCTGTTGTTGGCTCTGTTATTCATTCTGCTGTGGTCTGTTGGGGTGTAGGCAGCTCTGACCGAGACAGGAAGAGACTGAACAAGCTAGCTACCAAAGCTAGCTCGGTGCTGGGCTGCTCACTGGATTCTGTTGAGGAGACGTGTGAAAGGAGGATGCTGGGGAAGATGACCTCCATCTTAAGAAACCCCTCCCACCCACTGCACTCCACTGTGGAGATCATGGACAGCTCCTCCAGAGGTACACTGAGACATCCCAGATGTAAAACTGAGCGCTATCATAGCTCTTTCATCCCCTCTGCAGTAAGAGTGTATAACTCCTCAATTTAAGCTGTACTGGTATCATCCTGGTACACAATAACACCAATGCAATATTCAGTATGTGTTCTATACTTGTGCAATACCGGATTCAGATTGTTGTCTGTGTCTCTTACAGTATGCTGCATAGTGTTGGTACCCAAGTTTATTTTCAAGTTTTATTTGTGTTTTTTTTTAGTGATCTGAGATTACAATACTAGATTACTGCCTATGTGTATATACATGTATCCTTGTTTTTATCTTCTTCTAATTACCTTTTGAGTGATGGTGCTGCTGTGACAAGTAAATTTCCGCACTGTGGGATCAATAAAGTCTATTCTATTCTATTTTACGTTACACATCATGACATGAAGACTGCAGCTTTCTAAAAGACTTGCTTCTCTCTCTAGAACATCCACCACATCTGGGAGCTCCATGAAAGAAGCAGCAGACACCTGGTTCCAGCTGAAAGTGTTGATGTCTTCTTTGGTGGGTTCTGATGTCAGAGAGAGGGATTCTGATGTCAGAGAGCGGGATCCTCATGTCCTGAAGAAGTCTGGAGCCTGTGGAGCTCACTGAAGCAGACGTTCTTTTATGGGGTCTCATGCATTTGAGAGTAAAACGTATCGATCCCTGACTGAAAATGTATATGCAGATTAAACCTGTTGCACACAGTTTACTGTTTTTGTGACCAATGGCTTTTAATAAATAAATATATGAAAAATGTTTGGTTATGTGGTTTTGCACAGCTGACGCACACTTATTTTGTCATCTAATACGTTTTTAACCAGAAACAGTTTTATTTAAATTAACATTTTAATCAGTTACTATTTATACTAGTTGTTAGGCTGGAAGCACCATCAGCAGGGTTATAGATGCATCTACACCCACATATTTTCCTCCAAGTCGTTAAAAACTTGTTTTAAATGAATTTAGATCAGCTGTGTCATTCTGCTCCTTTTCCATCTGACAACAGACAGACTGAAGATTACANCCCCCCCCTCCCTGCTCTCTGATTGGCTGAGAGAGTTCAAGCTTCTTCTTTGTTAACAGAAATACGCACCCAGACATGTTATACATCAAATTGATCAGCTTGGTCTCAGGAAACCAGCCATCCCCTAGCCCTGCTCTCTGATTGGCCGAGAGAGTTCAAGCTTCTTCCAAGTTAACAGAAATACGCACCCAGACATGTTATACACCAAATCGATCAGCTTGGACTCAGGAAACCAGCCGTCCACCATCCCTGGTCTTTGATTGGCTGAGAAAGTTTTGAAACCTTAAAGTTCAATTTCTGCTCTTTCTAACAGTTTATTTTTTATCTCATTCTGCTAACTTTGACAATTGAACTCATTTTCAACTTCACTTCAGTTCTAATGCATGTTCATCTATCAGTTTCAGCTGCTAAATTCACAGTTCAGCTAATTGTGAAAATGTAACTATTAAACTATTCCTACTCAAATACCAGCTGCCCTCACAGCCCTCAACAGACACAGAACTTCAATAAACCACAAATGATTCTATGTGTTTTAATGTTTTAATGCATATAGTTGTGTTTTTAATTTTTAGGCTTTTTATTGTATTTTACTGTTTTATGCAAGTGTGAATGATGAGGTGGATGATGACGAGCCCTGTTGAAAGATAAATTTCTGTAACCGCTTGGTGACAGACAATAAAGTTTTCTATTCTGTTTAAACATTTCAGCTGTCCAGTTTTTTAAACTGTGTACTGATATTTCAGTTTTCTGATGTTTAGATTTATTTTCTCTTTTCTCCACTTACTTATTTGGCTTTAATACACTTGTTAGTGATTTTTTGCTCCTAAATCTTTCAATCTTTTCAGCTCATTTTTACAATTACGTTAAATTTTCGCAGCAGAAAACTGCTTTTTTCAGTTCAGCTACTCAGCTATCAGTTTCAAAATTCAGCATATCCTGCTAATTTCACAATTCAACTAATTGTGAAAATTTAATTACTTATACTCAAATATGAGCTGTTTAAACATTTTAGCTACTCAGTCTTTTAAACTATGTTAAGAGATTTCAGTTTTCTGCTGTTTAGGATTTTTTTCTCTATTCTCTACTTACTTTTTGGGCTTTTTAAAACTTTTTAGCAATTTTTGCTCCTAAAACTTCAAATACATTCAGCACATTTTGACAATTAAGCTTAGTTTTAGCTTCAATTCAGCAGTTTCAGCTATTGTATTCAGCAATAAAGCATTCAAACGCATTTCTGCAAGAAATGCAATTTATCTAGTTTTATTTACCACTCCTAAATTGCCTTTGTCCATATGTGATCACTGTGTATACTTTTGTAAACGTAGTAGTCTGTATTTTATTACTTTCTCATGGTGTTTGATTTATGTTATTCAAATGTAAAATTATAATTAAAAAAAGAACACAACTGTTGGGTTCTTTGTTCAAAACACATAAGTTAAACACATCCATATGATAAAAAAAATTCTAATCAATATAGCTGTGGTAATCCCAGTCAGTAAAAAAACCACAGACTAAGTAACCGAGCACTATTTATTTAGCACTTCAAAACGTTGAACATAACAGACTCAACCTGCCTCCATGACTCGTCATCTTCTTCTCGAAACTTCTCTCATGTGACCAGAACAGACCAATGACAAATACCCAGACCCAGTACATGGTTCCCCCTAGTGGATAAATCAGGTTACAACAGTAGAATTAAGGATTTTTATTTAAAACCTAAAATGAACATTTTGTACATTTCTCAAAAGACCCAGATGCTTCTATTAAAAACAACAGGTTAATTTAGTGAGAAGCCACTTTGAGCTGGATCACTTCAGCTGATCAGCGTCTCCGTGCTGTGGACGTGTCCCTCCTGAAAGACAAAGAAAACATGAATTTGGCATTTTTGTTTTTCTACAACAAAGAATAAATTACTATCACAAATAGAAAATGTTCTAATAAAGTTTTAATTCTGCATGAAGACATTCATGACTCAAATCTAACTTCTGTTGATGACAAATATAAAAACAATATTGTGGTTAGTGTTTCATTTGTGTTGTTTTTAGCCGGTGCCAACTGGCACCGTGAGTTATGTGTGTGTGTGTCGGGGGGTGAAGAGGGGAGCCGTTCGGCTTATTAAAGTGTTGTTGACTTGCTGCTGGTGTGTCTCTTTGGCTACCGCTGCATCCACTCCCCGCTAGGCGGCGACAGAGGCCGTCACATTGGTGTCAGAACTGGGATAACGCTGTTAAGCAAGACGCGAAAAATGCAGCAAATCGCTGAAGAGATCGAGCGACTTGGCCGGGAGAACAGCAAGCTGGAGGAACATCTACAGTTGGGCGCTGGGCTGAGACCCGCCGCGCCAGCCTGATGGAACCAGTGCTCCGCTACAGCTACAAGAGTTGTGCCCAGCGGAGAGGTCGACAACCCCGGCGGTGACGTCTGCGCTACGAGAGCCGAACGCCGGTGAAACTACCAAGATTCAGCGGCGCCACACCCCTTGCGCCCTACCTCGCTCAGGTGGAGCTGGCAGCTTGGCACGAAGGGTGGAGCCAGCAGGAAACGGCGGTTCACGTTACACTCGCTTTGGAAGGAGTAGCGCTTCAAGTCCTGGTGGACCTGGCACCGAAGGATCAGTGTGATTGGCAGGCCATCATGGTGGCGTTGGACAGACGCTTTGGGCAGCGGGTCTCAAGCCGAGAGGAGCTGAGCAGCAGACGGCGCGGCCCAGGAGAGAGCCTGGGAGCTTTCGCTGCTGACATCCAGCTGTGCGTCGGGGCTATCCTGATTTCTCGGCTGCCGCCAGAGAGGAGCTGAGCCTTCACGCATTCCTGCAAGGATTGACGCCGCTACATCCACTCCCCGCTAGGCGGTGACAGACGCCGTCACAATATTTACATGATGCAGCTCTTTGTAATATCCAGCTTTAGAATATAAGAGATTGTATCTGAAATACTTTGTTTGCAGGAAATTTGAGTTTGTACTTTATTTCTTGTTCATAAAAGTACTCAGTACTCAGTTTGCAGTTTTTAAGTATATATTAAAAGTAATTGTAATGACCTAGGGAAATAATTATCTTAAAGGAGTCATCACCTATACTAACGTGGATATCTACGTCCTATTTTAGTCTTTTAGACCATTAAAATAAATTGTATTGGAAAAATAAATTAAAAATGTGCTTTTCTGATCCTTTTCTGTAAAGGACATATTTTCTCGCGAGATCACACACGATATTTTGGCTGTCTTGGACGCACGCAGGACTGAGGGGCGCGTTGATTGGTGGAAGGAAGCAGGAAGCAGCTTCAGCATCTCGCTCCAAAACAACAAAAGTTATAACTGAACCCGACCTGGCAGTGACCTACGGGATCCAACAGTACGAGCCCGAGCCTCGCCTCGTGCGTAATGGCGTCCTCGCTTGTTGTTGAGTTGGGACAAAGCAAGCTAACAGCCAGGCATCGGCTCTTATGCTGTTGTGAAGATGGAATACACAAACCGAGTGGAGTTTTGTTTCCCATAACACGGATTATAACATGAGTCGTCAACGGTAAGACATCATTTATGCGTTTCACGTTATGAAATGAGCTTTGTTGTGCTGGTTTGTTTGCTGCTGGTTCATATTTGTTTATATTCGGCCTTTGTGTCGACATATAGGCAAATCTCGTTTTGGAGTGCGCATGCTCGTGGGGTGCATGTGAGCTGGTTGAAGAAGGCAAGATTAAACAAACGCTTCAATGTTAAATATCGGCTTCTCAGCCAGTGAAAATTTATTAGGAAGCCATTATAGACATTTTTTCAAGTGGAAAAGTGAAAATTTCAGGTGAGTGGGCAACTTTTGTTTCTAATCTGTTTATTATCTAGGGGAACTTCTCAATAAACCGCGATATTAATTTGAGGCCATAGCGCCCAGCCCTACTCACAGTTCATAAAAGTAAAGAATGTCCTCATAACAGAACGATGGTGAAAACATTTAGGAGGAATCACCTGTAACTGATATATTAAACCACTTTCACACCTGGGTCAGTACGTTCAGGGCTGGGTCACATCGGTTCGGGCTCGTACGGNAGATGACGAGGGTGGAGATGAAGGCAGGAGACCAGATTGAGCACCAAATCGCTCTGGGTAGCTGAGGTTCCTCCAATCCACACCACCGCCCCTCTGGCTTTGGCAGAAAACACAGCTGACTAGTCCGCACTTTTGCCGGTGTAGGGCCCGGGAGGCTCAAAGCTTAACACGGGCACCTCCCCGCTTTCCACGTCGCCGACGCCTCCACCGGCGCACTGCCAGCTCGTGAGTGCAGAAAAGGAAAGCCGGGACTCCATCAAACAAATGCCCAAATGATTTCCTAAACGACGCGTGATGGTGCTGTAACGGCTCAAACTTCTGTCGTAGATCCAAGAGAAAGTGCCGATCATAAGAAAGTGTAGGGTAAGACTCAGCCAAAAAATGGCTCAGAACCACAAATATAAACCCAAAAAACAGGAGCGGTAGACGGCCAGCCATGACAGTCGGCGCCATCACCAGATTAATTGATAAAATCGCTAAAAGTTATTTGCATAGTTCAACATTTTTCTTGACATTCTACATTAGGATAGTAAAATATTATGTTCAAGTTGTTTTTACCACTATTCATAAGCATGTAGAAAATTATTAACCAACCAACTCATGTTCTTTATCTTTCAACAGGCATGAATCAGATCCCTAATCTTGGAAACATCCCAGATTGCTGGAGCGTTGTTTACACGTGACCCAAGCCTCTTGTGTGACATCATGGATGTAACATCACCATGCTCCACCGTTGGCGGCTCAGGAATCAGATGCATCATGGTGTATTTGCACAAGCTGTAGAGAAATGCCAACAGACATTGAAAAGAAATGCTGTCAGCAACATCCTCCAACCTCCCTCAAATGGAAGCGTACAGCAGTGGGGGTCATCCGGCTTGCCAAACGTGGAAGGACATCCATGCTGTGGAAAATCTTCTCTTTACCGGGGAGAGTAATCAGGAGTTGAGACATGCAGCATACCGTCAGTTTGTGGTCTGGCAATATGGAGCACTGAGACATGGTCACAGGGTTATAATACCAAGTTGGTGTTTCTGGAGAATTTGGGACAGCTACCCAGACCCACATGGACAATATACATTTTTCATCTCTAGCAGAATCAAACTACATTAGACAAACAACCAAAGACTGTTGCTGATACTCATTTAATTTTATTTACCACTGCTAAATTGCCTTTGTCCATATGTGATCACTGTGTATATTTTTGTAAACGTAGTAGTCTGTATTTTATTACTTGTTCATTTCTCATGGTGTTTGATTTATGTTATTCAAATGTGAAATTACAATTAAAAAAAGCACACAACTGTTGGGTTCTTTGTTCAAAAAGCATAATTTAAACACATCCATATGATAAAAAAATTCTAATCAATATAGCATTAAGTATTTTTATTTAAAACCTAAAATGAACATTTTGTACATTTCTCAAAAGACCCAGATGCTTCTATTAAAAACAACAGGTTAATTTAGTGAGAAGCCACTTTGGGCTGTATCACTTCAGCTGATCAGCGTCTCCGTTCTGTGGACGTCTCCCTCCTGAAAGACAAAGAAAACATCAATTTGGCATTTTTGTTTTTCTACAACAAAGAATAAATTACTATCACAAATAGAAAATGTTCTAATAAGGTTTTAATTCTGCATGAAGACATTCATGACTCAAATCTAACTTCTGTTGATGACAAATATAAAAACCAAATTCACATGATGCAGCTCTTTGTAATATCCAGCTAGAATAGAAGAGATTGTATCTGAAATACTTTGCAGGAAATTTGAGTTTTTACTTTATTTCTTGTTCAGCTGTTTTCAGTCTTGATATATAAAAGTACTCAGTACTCATCACTTTTTTTCTTTCTTTTTACACAAACAGGAGTTGTTTTTTTACCTTCTTATTTCGCTGACGTTTCGATCACAGCTGCGATCATCCTCAGAGCTACATCGCCATCTTGGCGACGTCACTTCCTTCTCCGTTTATCTACGGGCAGCAGAGGACGGTGTCGCCCTCTGCTGCCCGTGCAGTACTCAGTTTGCAGTTTTTTAAGTATAAATTGAAAGTAATTGCAATGACCTAGAGAAATAATTATATTACTGTCTGTGGAGCAATTATGCTGCCACAGCACCATCTAGTGGGCAACTTTTGTTTCTAATCTGTTTATTATCTAGGGGAACTTCTCAATAAACCGCGATATTAATTTGAGGCCATAGCGCCCAGCCCTACTCACAGTTCATAAAAGTAAAGAATGTCCTCATAACAGAACGATGGTGAAAACATTTAGGAGGAATCACCTGTAACTGATATATTAAACCACTTTCACACCTGGGTCAGTACGTTCAGGGCTGGGTCACATCGGTTCGGGCTCGTACGGGCGGTTTTTATTCATGTATGGTTCCCACAGACTTCTCAGGAATGCTGAAATCTACATTATTTTAATAATTTTCTCCCTGTTCTCTCACTGATACTGATGTGACCCTCACTCTGTCGTTCACTGCTGCGGCAGCAGAGGACAGCGTGAGGGTCTCACACATGGTCTCTCTTCTCCCTGAGCAGCAGTCTGTCATGGTGCTTCAGCTACAGCTCCGTTCTACAGACAAGAGATGTTTACTTGACAGCATCCATAATGAAAATAAATCGCGCACGCGGGAAGCCCCTGCTGGCTGATTCTCGGAGGCGGCAGGCGGGAATTTCAGTGTCACCTCGATCCCAGTCAGACTGCCGAGGATGAAATAAAGTCACCTCAGAACGGAAAAGGCACACACGACCCAGATGTGAAACCAAATTTGCTTCCCGAACCAGCCCGTACTGACCCACATGTGTGATAGGAGTTTCTGTTTTCTGTTGGTGAGTTGAGCCACCAGTTGCTGTCCAGAAGCGATGACCCAGTCATTCCAGGATTTTCCTCAGTGAGGTCTCCATCTGCTCCAGTTTCCCCTCTTGGGCCTGCAGGGCCCCGTGGCCTCCATCAGCTTGTCCAGAGAAGCTGCAGTCAGGTCCTTCAGCTCCAGCTGTCCCTCCTGTTTAATACAAAACACAAGCAGGGAGGATAAGCCCAGATCTGCAGCCTCACAGCACGAAGGAGATCCTTCAGGAGAACTCAGCTCTACCTGGCTGGTCACCGTGGAGATGAGGATGTTAATTGTGAGCTCTACTCGGCTCAGAAAGAGCTGCTGACGGGTCGTGTAGCAAAGCGAGCGAGCTCGTTTACTTACGATGTGGTAGGCGTTCCACGTATCTGGATCCCTGTCAGACGTGCACTCCTTAATGCTCTGAGAATCAAATGGTATAAAACTTCATAAACACTGTTTTTGTGTCAGGAAACATCTGTTTAAACAGAATAAAACTTTACCATTTACACATGAAAGTCCAGCACCCCTTGATCTCTGCCTGGCAGTTGAACAACTCCACACCGAGCTTTGCTAAATTTTCTTCTGAGAGGCTTTCACAGCTGGACCTCACCTGGGAAACCACCTGAAGAGAAATGAAAGCTGAGGCTTAAAATAAAGAATTCAAATGAAAAGCAAGAAAAATGATAAAGACAAACCACCCTGTTCACCTTGTAATGACTGATGTCCAACGGGAGAAGCTCCAGCTCGTTCGCTTCAGACAGAAGCTTCTCGTCTGCCATCATCATTTCAAACTAAGCATCGTTAAGCGAGAGATGTGCTGGAGACGTGGAGATGTGCTGGAGCAGCAGGAGCTCTGCTCCCTTATACATGGTTTCCTCTAAATAAAACACGCAATATCTGATTCTCGCAAAACTTCACAGAAATGACATTTGTACACCTAAGAACTGCTGAAAAGGATTTTTTTTCATATTTAGAAACAGCGCCCCCTAGATTTTTACAACCAGCTATATCTCCATAATGCAACACCAGATCCACACCAAATTTTGTGTGCTTTGTTGTGGGTCACTCTTTAACACATCGGTTTGGTTACTGTACACCCCCCACCCCCCCAAAAAAAGGAAGCAGTTATAAAATCTGTTTAAAAGTTTGGCTTTTCACACGATTTTAAACACCAGTACTGGGAGCTCAGCAGAGCACTACTGACTGTTTTACAAGATCACTCATTACACCACCTACTGGTGACATGCAGTTTATTAGCAAGCTTATAGGACAAGTTGAGGAGGGGTTGAGATGCTGATGATGTGGTGGTGCGCACTGGTCTATGACACATGGCCACCACCTTGCGCTACGGGGCAGGCCCCTTTTAAAATTTCTTCAGGAATTTTCTAGTTCTTAATTACAGTTCATAAAATTGGTAAATCATAAAATAACCAAGGAAAAAGTTTCTGCAGCTTCTTATTAGTGTGGTAACAGTTGCTAGGTGACAGGAGGGCATCCACCGAAGTAGGGGCGGAACTATTATTTAAGGCTAGACTGTCCACATTCACAGCTGTTAACATCCGGTCTGACTGGTCACGGAAGAACACGTTCTCCTGAGACCAATGAGGACGGGTACGCATGAGTATGCAATCCCTGGATTTGGACACAGCCATATACTAATGTGCCACAAACAGGATGTTAATATCACCAACCATTCCCATTTTATTAAGGTGTATCAATATAAATGGCCCACCCTTTACATATTAAAACGACCTGGATTGGATTAGGAAAAATCAGATAAGGGTCACAGGCAGGTCAAAATGCAGATTTGATGCACTTTTGCCTGCAGTGTGAACATAGCCTTACATTTTGTGTGTTTTGGTGTTGATTTCTTTGTCCTGTAGTTCACAACCGAATATGAGGAGTCATCAGATGACGAGCTGCTATCCAGGAACTGGAGCAAGGCACAGATGCAAATAAAGCAGTTAATAGCTGAGAATAAAAGGCTGAAAGAAGACAACTTTAAACACAGTAGAAGCAATGAAAGGTATGTTTATGATCAGTCTTTTCATGTAAAGACAAGATAACTAGGATAGGATTTTATTTATCTTAAAGTTGCACAAAAAAATACTGACTTTATTTGTGTATGGTTTGAAACTTAGCAGACATGGGACTTTAATGTTTTAAAATAATTATTTACATCTTCATTCTCAACAGAGCTTCCAGCAGTCGTGCAGAAGTTACGAGACATAACTGAGCTTTGTCATCGACCTCAAGCAGTCCATCAGGGGGATCAACACTCGTGCAAACACCTGTACGAACACCAGTTTCTGCACCTGCGTCTCCTCAAGTGGACTCTGCTGACTTGGTAATGCTTGCATCGCACGAGAATAGGAGTGGTGGTGGTGTAGATTTTAGTTGTCACCTTTTTCACACCTTCTGGGTTTGCATGCATCAGGTTGAAGAACGTCTCGCGGAAAAAGTCCAAAAACATAAACGTCTATACACACAGACTGAAGGAGTTCAACGATACAGAGCAATCGTTTCATTCATAGAAGTAAATTAGGGGAAACATGAGTTTAGAGGTGGGGACTGCATGAAGAGGTGTAGGACAGTGAGGGACACATTTGTCTGTGTTATAAAGTCTAAAATACATAAACACAAAAGTTAATACACTATCATTCACCAGAGACATGACAGGAAACCACCAGATCATTATCATTATTAGGAATTATTATAAAACATCAGAATACATCTGATACAGACATACTCAGATAAAATTGTCGACAGTCTGAAGTGTTTGGTTTTCAACAAGTCAGTTTTATTTTGGCAAGTCGGCCATAATGTCTGACGATTTTAACTTTTTCCATCGGACAATATTAAAACACGTCAGTAATGTCTGACTGTTCATGTTTTCACAAACACTGCTTTAATAATAATAATTCATTGAACTTATATAGCGCTTTGTTAGGACACTCAAAGACGCTGCATGCACTCACACATTGCTGATAATGATAAGCTACTGAGTAGCCACAGCTGCCCTGGGGCGGTCTGACAGAGGCGAGGCTGCATTGTTGTGCCATCAACCCCTCTGACCACCACCAACAGAGGGAATTCGGGTTAATTGTCTTGCCCAAGGACACAGCGACAGAGACAGACCAAGCGGGGAGCGAACCCACGACCTTCCGATTGTGGGGTGACGACTTAACTCCTATGCCACCGTCGCCCCTGTTCTCCCAGTTTATGGCAGTACAATAATTTTTTCAGGCAGCAATATCACTTTGTAGATATACTTACTGTTCCACTGTATGGCTAATTGAAAATAACTATTGTTTTGCAGGTGTCTCTTGTGCCAGGCTCTGATGTAATAGTCCACAGACAGAAGCTCAACTCTCTGCAGACTTTAAATCCCTCAGTTTACATCGGAGACCTGGCAGTGCTCGTCTACGGCAGGGAAACGCTGTCTTGCTCAAGTCTGACTGGGTTTGACTGGGTCAGGAGCACACAAAGACCTGGGGCCTCATTTATCAAACGTTCGTAGAAACGTTCCTATATTCCCTCCTACGGATGAAATTTAGTGTACGAACAGTCAATGTCCTGATTTATGAAACATGCGGTGGCATCTCGTACGCATGTTCCTCCGCAATCGTCTAATGATAAATCCCACCTGTGCACATTAAGACGCTCGTGCCAGTGTAACGTCATTTACATACAGAAACGCCCTCAATTAACCATATTTGGTCACACTACGTCCTCAGGTCGGGAGGGGATTCCCTGGGTTCTTCCCGGAAAAAAAAAGAAAAACTTTATTGACAGCGAGATCGAAACACCGGACACTTAACGCGTGTATGATCGGGGAGCAGAGGAGGTTCTGGAGTGTTGTTTTATTTGTAAAATAAAATCTGGACTGGAATCGGATCAGTGCTGCGCTCACGGAAGAGCCGTTCCCTCCGGAGTGCACTCTGCTCTGATAAATCCTCCAATAATAATAAGAAGAAGAAACAATCTTTATATAGCGCATCTCAATGCAAAATCACAATGCGCTTCACAAGGACAAAATAATTAAATTTAATTAAAACATAATAAATAAATAAATTCAACATTATTTAAAACATCATAAAATGGGAAGGGAAAACATTGTGATTACAAAATAACACGAAATCAGCCGTTCTACAGTCAGATTCCCGTGGGTCACGGGTGTTTTAGCACCAATAATGTGACTCAGCTGTTTGTCCACCAAAATATTTATTTATTGGGTAGAATAATTAGTGGATGAGGAACACGCGTGGATCACTGAGACCTTCAGAATTGCTGTTCCCTCGTTCTGCCACTAGATGCTGTTCCTACGCACGGTCAGAGCTGTTCTTATATTTAGGAACATTTCACGCACAAGTACAAATTGGTAAATACCACACAATGCGTAAAATCGTTCCCACGCACGAAATACGCACAGATCTGTACGTAAGTACGGTTGATAAATGAGGCCCCTGAAGTCCAAACCACAACTTGATGGCACAAAACTTGATGCTATTCTTGGTGAGTATCTTAAATTGTGGTTTAATTTTAAAAATAAATTCCTTGCACACTACCCCATGTTTTTCTGTAGACGAATTTTTTTTGTTGACGTTAAGAATGACTTGAGTTGAATCACTGAAATAGTTTATACATCATGACACTATGAGAGGCACTTAGACGTTTACATTATTATTTATTATTATTTCAGCTGCAGGCAATGGAGCTGACTGGGGTGCTAAAGTCACAGCACCTCATGGACTGGAGCTGTCTTTGAACCTGAACTGTTCTTCTCAGGAAACAGAGCTGGACTGGGCTGTGTTAAAGCTCCTGGTGGTCGTAACAGTGGAGAATAAATATAAATAGAAGTTTATTTGTGGTAACTAGGAAACCTAAAACGTTACATTCAGTATACTTCATGGTAGTAATGCACGGTATAACTGGTATACAGTAACCGGATTTTGGCCTATGATATAAAATTATACACTACTGGCTAACCGGATGCGTTTGCTGATGACGTCATCGAGGAGCGCCACAGTGTTAGCGCTTCAACGGAGCAACATGGCAATTGGAATCTGCCAGCCTAAATCAGGAGAAGACGCAGCTGAAGCTTGCGTCACCGTGAGAAGGTCTGAACTTTTAATTTTATTTTACATACAACTGACTAAAACCTGCAGCCACGTAGCAGCGATTAGAGCTGTAAAAAATAATCAAACAGTCGATGCATCGAGATGCGGATATAAACGATTCTGAATCATAAAAGAAGTACGCCATAAACGATTATAGAAGAATGCAGTTTTGTTTTTTTAATGGCGGCACCTGTGTCGCATCCAAATTTGTCAGAGTGGGACGCGTCCTCCACATTTACGACTCCCGAGTAGGAAATACTGGTCCCCCTTAATGTGTTGTTGCAGGGCTGAGCGCTGGAGTTCCAACCTTCAGCATTTCTAAAATGAGACCATTGGGTTCAAACAAAGTAACAAACTAAGCCAAACATTTCATTTTGTTATTTATTTCCTACACCCTTGAACTGAAGTAAACAGAATATACAGAAATATGGGTTTCAACAGCTGCTCAAATACATTAAAAGCTAATATATGGACCCATTATGGATTTGATCAACTAAATGAAAAGCAAGAATTGGAATTTTCCTTTAGGTTGTCAGTATTTTTTAAGATTCTGTCAGCATCAGCAGAGCATGTTTTTCCCACAGCCTGAGATGTGACTGTTGAATGAGGAAACAGGTTTTTGTTTAACTTTGATAAATCTATGTTTGAAATGTTTTGTACATTTACACTGTCCTAAGTACTGTTGTGATTGAAGAGCTTTTGGGGAGATGGCATGTTGTGTCAGACATGTTTTTATAAAAGCACATATCTATTTATCGCTGAAACAAATCCAAATGAAATAACCGTGATGCATCGAGATATCGAATTTAATTGAATTGTTGACCCAATAATTGTAATCGTAATCGAATCGAATCGTGAGACTAGTGAAGATGCACACCTCTAGCGGCGATGCATTAAAACCACCGCTTGCTAGCCGCAATGTAGTGGCGGCGTACCTTCGGAATTCACCAAAGACTTACGTTTGAAACTGTATGTCACCTCCATAACGTCTGCCTGCTAACTATGCCACCGTCACTAAACGTTTGCTCTCTGTTCGTCGTCTATGATTTGAACAGTTATTTTTTTAAAGTTAAAGTTAGTTTTCACTGCCATAAGCCTGCTTCAGACTGGCCAAAAAGTGTTTAAACACCACAGGAGTCATTTTACGGCAGATAAAATCCTTAAATAAAGATTGAATAAAAATATGGCCTAAATAAAATAAAAAACACTTTATGGCACAAGTACCACGCACAACACCTGATTCTGATGACAATGAACAGTTTTTAGGCATCTTAATTTAAAATTTCTAAGGTAGTTCACCTGGTTTAACAAGTGTTAATGTGTTTAATTCACGTATCACTGGTTTGATCGCTTCAATATAAATTATTCTGTGTAATTCGGTCATTTTTATGGGTTTATTCCTTCAGTTTAACTAATAAGTAACATTAAAATCTCCGTGTTGCCGGTGCGCACCACGGTGGGTCACGGATTAGCTGATCTGAGCGCAGCTCACAAGTGAAGGAAATCGGATAAACCTCCAACCTTATTTTTAGGATTATTTTAGAATTAGTATTTGTTCTCATTTGTGTGCAGAGCTAAACACATGAACCTTTTAAAATGACTGTGTTCTCTGTGTTATTATCGCATTACTTTGGGAAAGCCCTGGGTGGGACCGCCCCGCCCCCTTTGTAACTTGAAGCTCTAATAAAGAATGTCTGCAGGAGGAGATGAGAGAGAGGCGTTGGGCTCTCCTCGCTGCAGCGTGACAAACAAACAGAGACTCTGGCTCCTTGTGCTTTTGTTCGTTCAAACTTTTCGATCCTGGGGTTGCTGCGGATAATCAGATAAAATCCCTAACATTTTATGGTGCCGTGACCCGGATGTCAAGAGAAGACTGCGCCGTGGGACTCAGAAGACG
The DNA here is from genome assembly GCA_006937985.1 of Aphyosemion australe. Taxonomy (NCBI): domain Eukaryota; kingdom Metazoa; phylum Chordata; class Actinopteri; order Cyprinodontiformes; family Nothobranchiidae; genus Aphyosemion; species Aphyosemion australe. Next base: position 1,708 of record SSNS01000492.1, on the reverse strand, counting down.
GCCGAATAAATCCATATGGTACTGAGAAGACCTGGAATCTGAATTGGTTCACAGGCCGGCTTCCTTAGGTCTACTTTGTCCACGCGGCGGGGATTCTTACGGCATCCGGACTGGATCGAAGCGAACAAACGATTGGAGTAAGTATAGACTTTTTGGCGACTCAATTCAGTTCAATTCAGTTTATTTATATAGCGCCAAATCACGACAAGAGTCGTCTCAAGGCACTTCACAAAGTAAACATTTCAATACAGTTCAGTTCATAAGCCAATCAGTAAAAAAGTTTCCTATATAAGGGACCTAGCAGATTGCATCAAGACACTGACTAGTGTCATTGTGTTGGTACAATCCTCATACTAAGCAAGCATTTAGCGACAGTGGGAAGGAAAACTCCCTTTTAACAGAAAGAAACCTCCAGAGGATCCTGGCTCAATATGAGCAGCCATCCGCTACGGCTCACTGGGGATTGAGAAGACAGAGCAGGCACAGGCACACCCCACACCCACACAGACACACAGACACACACACACACACACATACACACATACACCACATATATCAAGTAGTGTTTCTATGGCTACACTGTGATTTCTTAGTAGAAGTTCTATTTAGTAAGAGAAACTTTATTGTCTTTATCTGAGTGAATCTATAATTAATTCAATAGGTGAACTAATAGTAGCACATTCTATGTTAAAGAAAGTAAGATGTATTATCAGGAGAGGGAGAATGTTAGGTGGTTGGCAGCAGTGTGCCAGCCGATGGCCCCCTCCATGAGGCCACCACAGCTCAGCAGAAGGCCAGTGTAGCTTCTTCTGGGGAGAAAAACACTTAGAGAGAAAATAAAGTTAACAGCTGAAATAACAGGAAATAATGCAATTATAGAGTGGTGGTAGAAGAGAGTAGCAGAGTGTGGAAAGTGGTCAGTATGTCCTCCAGCAGTCTAAGCCTATAGCAGCATAACTACAGAGATAACTCAGGATAACCTAGCCTTTCAGATGGAGGCATGTGGGAGGCAGGGCCAGGGACAAAAGTCTTTAACGACAGTAGTCCCCTCTGTACACTCCACCTCCCTCTGCTCCCCACTCGTCTAAACCTGGACTAACATCAGATTTTAACCATAAGCCCTATCAAATAGAAAAGTTTTGAGCCTAGTCTTAAAAGTAGACAAGGTGTCTGCCTCACGCACTAATGCTGGGAGCTGGTTCCACAGTAGAGGAGCCTGATAGCTAAAAGATCTGCCTCCCATCCTCCTTTTAGATATTCTAGGAACCACCAGTAAACCTGCAGTCTGAGAGCCAAGTGCTCTGTTAGGAACATATGGAACAATCAGATCACTGATGTATGATGGAGCTTGATTATTAAGAGCTTTATATGTGAGAAGGAGGATCTTAAAATCTATTCTGAATTTAACAGGCAGCCAATGTAGGGAAGCTAAAACAGGAGAGATGTGGTCTCTCTTTTTAATTCTCATCAGAACTCTAGCTGCAGCATTTTGGACCAGCTGAAGACTTTTGACTACATTCTGTGGACCTCCTGATAGTAATGAATTACTGCAGTAATCCAACCTTGAGGTAATGAATGCATGAACCAGTTTTTCAGCATCACTCCTGGAAAGGATGCTTCTAATCTTAGCAATATTCCGAAGGTGGAAAAAGGAAATCCTACAAACCTGTTTAACGTGGGATTTGAATGACATGTCCTGGTCAAAGAT
>SSNS01000491.1:355071-423458 GCA_006937985.1 Aphyosemion australe | reverse complement strand
CATTGCTGGAATCTTAGTTTTAATTCATAGCAGCCATTAGGGAAAAATACCTTTGAGGAATTTTGGCCTCTCCAGGCCTCCACACCTGTAACCTGGTTATGTGGAGTTTAGCTCGTCCCTGCACACAAACAGCATAAACACAGCGGTGACTCGGTAAATTAAAACATCCAAATCGGCTGGCGACGCGGTTTCATATTTCTAAATATTTAGCGTGTCATTTTGGCGGCGCGCAGGTCAGGGCACGACTCTGGGACAGAGAACCGATGTGTGATCAGAGCTGTTCAAATTCAGCGTTGATCCGCTTTGGCTCCGCGCATTGTCCGTGTGTGTGTGTGTGTGTGTGTGTGTGTGTGTGTGTGTGTGTGTGTGTGTGTGTGTGTGTGTGTGTGTGTGTGTGTGTGTGTGTGTGTGTGTGTCTCTCTCTCTCTCTCTCTCTCTCTCTCTCTCTCTCTCTCTCTCTCTCTCTCTCTCTCTCTCTCTCTCTCTCTCTCTCTCTCTCTCTCTAACTCAATAAGAAGACAGACAGACAGACATAGGCCAATATGCAAGGATGTTTTCCTAAATATTGAAATATACCCTACCCCGTGATGGAACAGTGATAAATCTGAAGGCGGTGTGTCATTTTGACATGATTGCAATTATCACCCCCGTCTCACGCAGCTGTGCAGAACCTCACACACAGAGAACAAGGCGCAGGTAACACAATCAATGGAGAAAAGCGCGTTTCGGAGCGCGTTTGTTCCAAGTCACTTAAAATCAATCAAGAAAAGATTGTCATCAGAGCATCATCGTTATCTCACACTGGGACCGGGACACCATTCTCAACGAATCATATTACTGACAGCGCGCTGAAGCAGCCTGAAGGGCTGGCGCTCGGAGCGCGTTCGTCGCAGGTCACCGACGCGCTCCAGCGGAACCACCACGGACCACGGTTGCACAAGCGCGCAAGCGGGAGTGAGTGATTTTAAAACTTTGGCTTAAGTAGCGCCAGAGACGAGACGCAGAAGGAGCGGCCTTCGCTCTAACGACACGGAGCGGAGCTGTGACGCACAACCTGATTCAATGAGAGCGCACGCTGCGCCGTCAGACTGAAGACAGAGACGATGAGCGCTGCCTTCTCCGTGATGTAAGCATAATTAAGAGGTTTTTGACCAAATGTTTCATTCAAGGTCAAAATTAAAATCTTGGCCAACCTCTGTTATATTTTATATTATATATTATTATATACTATTATATTCATTTCAATTTAGATTCATTTGAATTGTTTTCTGTTTCAGTTCATTGTGATGGCCTGAAAGGACAGCCCTCCAAAATGAAATCAATTTCCATGTAATTTTTGAAGGGAGCCATTTGATTGGGTTGGCCCCTGCTTCTTACATGTATCTTCTGGGATCTTCAGGCTTTCTTTGGTGACCAGGAGCCAGTCCTTTAGGCTAGAAGCCCTCCTTACCATCACCATGACATCCAACTCCCCGCACAGCCCATATATGGACATGTCACTGTCTCCATAGGGATAACGGCAATGATTCGAAAAAGATAAATTTACCTTCGTGTCCTATATATTCTGAGGCGGTGCTGTGGCCTAGCGGCAGGGGGCTAGGACCCTTGTTCCCAAGGTCGTGGGTTCGACACTCACTTCCGCCAGGTCACACTCCCAAGCATCCTTAGGCAAGATGCTGAACCTCACGCTGCCCACCGCGGCCTGGCAGCCTCGGAGACGCCCCAAGAGTGGGCCTCTCCGGAGCCGACTGGCAACGGTGCGGTGAGCTGGCCGTAGGGCAAGCTTAGAATAGGGCACAAGGTTCCAGAGGGAGTTAGGAGCATAGAGGTTAGGACAGTGTGGGTATAGGAAAGGGTTAGGGGTGGGGGGATCTACAACACAAATATTTTTTGCCTTGATTTTTTGCATGTTGTTGACAAAAACATAAAGAACAAATGATAATAAGATGATAATAATGACACAGACACATTAAACACAGGATAATTGTGACGGGATGTGGACTGGAGATTCAATTTTACACCAGCCCTGATTATCATTTAATATAAAGAGACACATAGACTTAGGCCAATATGTATGGATGTTTGAAATCATTATTTAAATATACCCTACCTACACCAATAATTCACACCATGGATGGAAAGGCTGGGAACACAGGTGAAGGTTTATGCATTAACAAGACATTAATGATGAGGGCTGCATCTTCACATCCAGACACAGTTGTTCTTTCCAGTGTCTCATGAATAGCAGCTGTGATGTTTATGCCCACAACCTTTTTCTTTTTATGTGCAGCAACACACTCCTCATTTGGTTTTGCATTGTTCCTCTCTTGTGGCTCCTCCCTGCACACAAACAGCATAAACACACCGGTGAAGCGGTAAATTAAAACATCCAAATCGGCTGGCGACGCGGTTTCATATTTCTTAATATTTAGCGTGTCATTTTGGCGGCGCGCAGGTCAGGGCACGACTCTGGGACAGAGAACCGAGCCTGCCCGTCCCATCAGCAGCGGGTGAAGCGCAGCGCTCCCCTGGTCACAGCCAGAGCGGGCGCGAGAGAGGCACATCAACTTAGATTAGAAAGATGGGATTCTGTGCGTGAAATAACGCTAGTTAAATGGTCCTCTCGGTGTTGTTTGTGTGCATGATGTCCAGTAGCTGATATTATAATTATTATTTTTATTTCATAAACCTGATTGCTTGGTGCCCCCCTGGCCAGTCGGCGCCCTACGCACTGTGCGTGATGCGCGTTTAGGGAGCGCCGGCGCTGCCTCTTGTTTAGAAACCACTTTTACTGAAATAAGGTTGATTTGATCTCCAGCAGACTGAACTTGACGGTGCAGAGAGCAACACAAAGATCCAACTGTTTTAAAACGATGTGTGAACAGAGCTGTTCACATTCAGCGTTGATCCGCTTTGGCTCCGCGCATTGTCCGTGTGGGTGTGTGTGTGTGTGTGTGTGTGTGTGTGTGTGTGCAACCCGGTCTCACAGCATTTCGTGACATAGTCACGAAATGCAATGTAATTTTTCGTGCTCGTGGACACGAATACGTCTTTTTTTTCGTGCTACTCAACACGAATTTCAGCGTCATTGAAACGCATGGGTGCTTCATTTTTTAATCATTTACAACTGCAGCGCTACTTTTATTTAGCGTTTGACCCTTAAATCAATCTTTTGAGACACGATTATCCTTGTTTTGTTTTATTTCGCTTTATTTTTGACGAGTTTTTATGGATTGAAATATAATTGTTTGTATTTTTCCAGGTTGCAAATGTCCTATTTTATTATTTAACAACAACAGAAAATACTATTTTAATAAGGAAGAAACGTGTGGGAGATCGCTTTGAGATTGCTTAAAGAGAAACTTACTTTTCATTTAACACAAATCGGCATGTTTTATTGAGAAAGAACCGGAAGTTCCTCTAAACAAGAGCCAGAAAAAACTACAATGCCCATGAGGTCTCGAGAATGACGGGAAGCTTGCATGTTTTTGAAATAGCATATAAAATGTACTACGATCCTCTTGCAGATTGTATATTAGTACGTTTTAATCATTTGGTCGTTTTGACTTCAATTTTAACGTACTTTTGTCCTGCTTCCCTGAATAAATGCTGTGATTTTACCATCAGGCTAGGAAAAACAAACTCTTTCATCCTATGTTTATTAATTTAAAACAGAAAAATGACTATTTAAAAAGGAAGAAAAGTGTGGGAGTCGCTTCGATATTGGTTAAAGAGAAACCTATTTTTCAGTTAACACAAATCGGACCGCAGCGTGTTTTATTGAGAAAGAACCGGAAGTGCTTGAAGTCCCGGAAGTACTGTCTTCCAGCTTGACTTCATTTCCTTTGTCCTGAGTGTTCAGCCGAGTTTTCATCAAAACTGTTGAGACTGAAGCAATTAGAAGATAAAGTTATGATGAAAGATAACTCTTGCATCATAAACTACACATAGTGTTAGTTTTATAGTAGAAACCACGTTTAATCCTAGAAATATTTGTGTCTGATCGTCGGGACTAAGAAACGGAATGCAGCCATCTTGCGGCAGACCAACTGAAAAAAAAAGGAACACACCAACTTTTACCAACATATTTCATCAATTTTTTTAATACAGATACAAAAAAGTGGGCTAATAAAAGTAAATTTAGCTGTTCATTTATCTCATGTAGGTCCCCTTTGGTTAGTTTTCATTAATATTCAATTTATAGTAATNTCCCCGCACAGCCCATATATGGACATGTCACTGTCTCCATAGGGATGGCGGCAATGATTCGAAAAAGATAAATTTACCTTCGTGTCCTATATATTCTGAGGCGGTGTTGTGGCCTAGCGGTGGGGGGCTAGGACCCTTGTTCCCAAGGTTGTGGGTTCGACACTCACCTCCGCCAGGTCACACTCCCAAGCATCCTTAGGCAAGATGCTGAACCTCACGCTGCCCACCGCGGCCTGGCAGCCTCGGAGACGCCCCAAGAGTGGGCCTCTCCGGAGCTGACAGGCAACGGTGCGGTGAGCTGGCCGTAGGGCAAGCTTAGAATAGGGCACAAGGTTCCAGAGGGAGTTAGGAGCATAGAGGTTAGGACAGTGTGGGTATAGGAAAGGGTTAGGGGTGGGGGGATCTACAACACAAATATTTTTTGCCTTGATTTTTTGCATGTTGTTGACAAAAACATAAAGAACAAAAACCTTCACAGATGATAATAATGACACACACACACATTAAACACAGGATAATTGTGACGGGATGTGGACTGGAGATTCAATTTTACACCAGCCCTGATTATCATTTAATATAAAGAGACACATAGACTTAGGCCAATATGTATGGATGTTTGAAATCATTATTTAAATATACCCTACCTACACCAATAATTCACACCATGGATGGAAAGGCTGGGAACACAGGTGAAGGTTTATGCATCAACAAGACATTAATGATGAGGGCTGCATCTTCACATCCAGACACAGTTGTTCTTTCCAGTGTCTCATGAATAGCAGCTGTGATGTTTATGCCCACAACCTTTTTCTTTTTATGTGCAGCAACACACTCCTCATTTGGTTTTGCATTGTTCCTCTCTTGTGGCTCCTCCCTGCACACAAACAGCATAAACACACCGGTGAAGCGGTAAATTAAAACATCCAAATCGGCTGGCGACGCGGTTTCATATTTCTTAATATTTAGCGTGTCATTTTGGCGGCGCGCAGGTCAGGGCACGACTCTGGGACAGAGAACCGAGCCTGCCCGTCCCATCAGCAGCGGGTGAAGCGCAGCGCTCCCCTGGTCACAGCTATCACTGACAGCGCGCTGAAGCAGCCTGAAGGGCTGGCGCTCGGAGCGCATTCGTCGCAGGTCACCGACGCGCTCCAGCGGAACCACCACAACCCACGGTTGCAAGCACGCATGCGGGAGTGAGTGACTTTTAAAACTTTGGCTTAAGTAGCGCGAGAGACGAGACGCAGTAACAGCTCTAATTACACGGAGCAGTGGGTGCTGGTGACATTTTTTTGGGTGGGGCGCTAACCACATGTCACCACTAGGGGACGCCAAATTACCATTGATTCTTATGCATCAGCGTCACACAACTGACGGTCACAGTAGCAGGAGCACTTCGGCAACAATGTATGAAATATAATAAAACTGCCCTATTTTGTCCAGCTGTGTGCAGCAGGTCTGTTTCTCTTCTAGAATAATGAAAACTGGTGAAAAATAGGTCTAAATCATAATCAGCTTAGAATTAAATTTCGAATAAATGATACACATTTAAACAGATGATGAGATGTGTCCTAACTTGCAAACAGCTTTAACCTATGAAAGTGAAGACATAACATAGCCTATAGTAATAAGATAACAGACATAAAGTCAATCCAACAGTGTGAAAAATGCAACAAGATTTATTACAAGTTCACATTTGATGTTTTTCAGGTTCTTTTATAAAAGAAACTGAAGCTGGTATGTTGTAAAACAGGACAGAATGGTTATTATAGAGCTAAGTTCACATGTTCTTCAATATAACTCCTCAAGATCTGGATGCAGACATAAAACCCTGCAGCGAGGGAAGACGGTTTGCTGTTACATGAAATAGCCAATCACAGAATCAGAATCAGACTAAAGAGTTTGGAGCGTGATGGACCCATCCAATATGGCGGCGACGCTGTTACGTTATTCAGCGCCCATGTCTATGGCCGCCGTTCAGCTGTTGCGTTCAAGTGACGCAGTGTCCCGTCTGGAAGAAGGGGAGGGCGAAGTTTCACTCTGCATTGCAGCCCGAGTGCTGCTGCTTGAACAAAACAATGGCGACTCACAGCTCGAATAGCAACTCTACGAGCTCCGGACACATTTTAGGGGCCATGTCGCATCAGCTTCACCAACAGACACAAACCAGCAACATGCAAGGTAGGCGACTAAACCTTCCACATCACGCAGTTCCCATTTCAGATGCACAGTTAGGAGTTAGACCGAAAAGCTAGCTTCTTGTTTCCCAGAAGGAAAAGATGGTCAAGGGAATTGTATCAATAAATATTTTCCGGTTAGTGCATTCAAAATAAAAGACAAATGTAGCTTTTGAGTAGATCAAGCTAATTTAGATCTATAGTGCTGAAATAAAGTTTGCCCAGATAAGTGACATATTGCGACTGTTCCTTAATGAAGTGTTTGTTACGCATTTATTTCATTGTCAACTGGTGTAATGTTGCAGGACTAGTTATGTCATTCTACAACATCTTATCCGATTTCTGTACAAATATAAATTTAAGCGAGTACATAATACAGTTGTTTATTATAGAAGTATTGGACACGTCTAAAGCTTTATGATTCAATTTGACATAATTTAGCTCTCGAGTTGTACTTTTATTTTGAAGGCCGAGTTGTACAACTTCCGTTCACGCTGAAGGTTTCTTTGTTTGGCTTCAAATGGTAACCCTAGAGTTTTAGTCATGTCACGATAACTCCACCGACTAGTCTGTCGTGACAAAGTTAAATGTTTATTCTCTCCGCGTAGGTCACTTTAATCCAGACTTCAAATTGTAACGTATCAAAGATGCACTACGCTACTGTCTGCTCCACCATTGTTGTTAGCATATTGCTGCTAACAAGAAACATACACAGGCCTACTAACTCGGAGATTAAATTATTTTCCCAGCCGGACCCCTTTCCCATTCCATCTGTGTCGGTGTCAAAGTCAAACATTATATTTGATAACAATTTAAAGTGTTTTAACTTTATTTACCAAATGTGCACTGTTGCCGTGCTGCTAATGATGGTCCATGGTTCAGTAGCCTAGCATAAAATCCACCTCTATGATGTTGTATGTGAGCCTGTTTTAATAAAAATGTATGCTAAATGTCATGTTTGACTGTTCGCCCTAGCCTTTTAGCTGTCACTGAGATCCATTAGCGGACAGGACTCTTAAAGCAGGGGGCATGTCAGATGTCCTGTCCGATAATTGAACTGTTAGCATTCACATTGTTAACTCCTGGAAGATTAAATGTCATTTAGCTCAAAGGGTTTCCTTACCCTGTGACACATACCAAATGTTTTATCTGAACCTTTCAGAGACCAACACCTGCTGGAGATGTCAGAATGAAACAGGTATTCCCTCTCACTTCACAAGGTCTTATTCTCCTCTCTGACCATCTTTCCTGTGTTTTTTTTGTTGTAGTCTGCCTCAGACTGCCCTTCAGTTATTTCACATTCATAGATCTTTTTCATTATTTCTAAAACTTTAATAATTTATTGTAGTAAAACTTTCCTATTTTCCTATCCACGTTATTCTCACGGCCCGTGATGCTTTGTGCGAAAGATGCAAGCAACTTCCGGTCCGCATTTGTTTACGTTGAGACGAAGCGATTCCTTCATGCTAATCCTCTTTTTCTGGGCTTTTAGAGACTGAAAACATGCATGAACACCAGCTGTCTCAGCTCAAACGGGACACCGTTACACTCCGTCTGCCTACTGAAGCAGAGAGGTGGGGGGGATGATCTTAAAGTCTGGCCAAAGCTAACGTACAGTAGCATTTTAGCTACTTTCTGAACTCAGTTGCGTCTGACAGCGAGGCAATAAACAATCTTAAAAGCTCTGAGGCTTATCAGTACCTACATCGTAATAAGGTTGTTGGTGTTTTGTTGAAAGAGGTGGGACACAATCTTATTTACTTAAAAGCAGACGTAGAGCCGAGTCAGAGCCTTAAATCCCTCATCACCAAGCCTGGGTTTTAGTTTCTACATCAGGTGAAATACAAACAGCAGGATGGCACTTTTAGGTTAATAACAGCAGTCTAAACGCACGTTAAATTATAACTATTCAGAAAATTGTACACATGAAATAATTCTGTTGTGAGACTGCTGTCAGATCTCTTTACTACTCGGCGTCTCTACTCCGGAGTTTTGTCATATCCAACTACAAAGTAGGATGTGGGTGTTCCTCACAGAGTTTTTTCACAATAAAATGAAAGGAACGCACAAATAAAGTTTGTGGTGGTTTCAAGTTAAGATTTTTCAGCCACATCCTTCTGGGTTCCTCATCTCTGGAGAGGCGGTGAGAACCGTACCGACGCTCGCAGCTGCACGCTCTCTCACTCTGGAGGTGCATGTTCTAAACATCGCTCTTGTAGCTACAAATTCATTTTTCTCTGGTTGTTAGTACAAGCGCCAACAGCACAACATCTTCCCGAGAAGCGTGACTACATTTTTTGGGGGTAAATATTTTTTAAAATCCTCTTCAAATGTTCAAATAAACTGCTACTAGCAACGAAACCTCACAATGCAAACCAATGAGTATGTGCTACTTCCGGTATCTCACCGGATGTTGCTAGCATCAGCGTTTCTCCTAGCCTAGTGAACTAGACCAAATTCTTGCTTTGCAGAGTTTGGTCTAGGCACGCTTCATAGGAACCCTCGCAGCACAAACCACTGCTGTGTCTATCCAATCACAACTCGCTATAGTTTTGGTTGGGCCAATCACAGCGCTCTATATTGTGGGCCAATCACAGAGCGGGAGTAGCCGATGACGTCAGCGCTGCGGCTGCGAACCCAAGCAACATGGCGGCAGCGCCGGAGCCACATTCTTTTGAAACGACTTTGTCATCAACATTGGATTATTTAGACTCCAACGTGCGTAAGTCTGTCGGCTATACTTAGTGGCTTCTTATTTTTATCAAACTAAGTAGTGCAATGTCCCAGTACACCTGATATTCACATGTTTTTATACAAAAACCACAGAAATCATTGACGCCATTAGTGGGTCCCGCTCAGGTCCCGCTTTACCGTCGTTGTGATTACGTCACGTTGTTCGTTACTCTGATTGGTCCTAGCGCTATCCAATTGCGTGCTGACATTTTGAAAGACAACTGTAGATCCCGCCTCACGACTGAGAGCAGTCAATGGTTCGTGGCCAGACTATATATACACATATATAGGATGGCTTGCCAGGCTACTCAAAAATAACGTGGATAGAGCGACCTGAAGTTGACACAATAGACAGACCCCATTCAATAAGGCCCTATAAGACAAGTCCATGTCAGGATGTTTTTACTGACCGTCTTTAACATTTTCATTCTTCAGAAAGCTGCTTAACAGCTGAATAAACCAGAATCCACTGGCAGACATTCTCACCTAGTTTAAAATATTTTGGCTGCACTGTTGCTTTATAGAAACAAGGTCATAGGTTCAAATCCTTCCTAGAGCCTCTCTATGTGGAGTTTGCTGGTTCCCCTATACATGCGTGGGTTTTCCACAGGTACTCCAGTTTCCTCCCACAGACCAAAAACATGCATGTTAGGTAAAATAGAAAGTTTCTTTGGAGAATAGAGCATCACATATGAATTAACATAAACATTGCACAAACATCTTGTTAAATGGATATTCCACCCAAAATTGGAATTTTGTCTGTTGACATATTTCCCAGAGTTAGATAAGTGGGGGAAAAGCATTTGAATGCTTTTTCCCCACTTATCTAACTTCAACTCTTTTTCTCATGCCACCACTGCTACACCGACCTTACCGTCACCTGTAAAAGGAGTTTTCTGGCTTCACTGTTGAAAAAATGAGATAGATGCTAAATGTATGCTATTTGACGTAGTGACAAACATGACGGTAATATGCTATAGGCATCTAGTGTTGAGTAACGATCACCTGTGGCGAGTGAAGATAAAATGGTGAGTTAAATCTGCCAGTGGAACCACACCTACATACAGCACCACTCATGTTTCAGAATACACAAAGATGGAGCACTTGTAGGCTTCTGATTTTTTTAGTACCAAATTAGAAGTTGTGGTCCAGAGTTAACCAAACTAGCACGTCAGACCCACTAAGTATGGTGCTTCCTTCCCCACCTGGAGCACAGTAACCTGACCTGTATTCCACTTTCAGCTCTGACTTTCTGGGACCTCACTGTTAATGAGCCCGACTCAAACAGGCCCTGAGAAACTGTAGTAAACATGTCTTTTCTTTACTTCAGGGTTTCAGATAAGCCTGTCTGGAGTGCCCCAAAGTAAGCATTAGACTCGCACACCAAGCACACTGACCTCTACTCTTTGTGGGTACGCATCAGTAGTCCAAAGTGGTTTCCTCCCTTTAGTAGGTCATGGTTAGATCATGGCTTAACGCAAGTGACCTGAGCTCATGGGTACAGCAAGTGACCACTGTGCACTACTGAGAGAGCCTGTGTGGTGTTCTGGTAGTCGGGGAGTCTGTCCATTGCTGTTGACTGTCCCTACATGCAGTAGCGTCCAACAAAGGTTCCTCTGGCCTGGGGGTTCATGATTAAGATTTGAGTTAGAAGGATGGGGACTGGCAAAGAGAACCCAGCACTTCCTGTCAGGACCTCAAAGAAAATATTCTAGAGATACATACCACAGGTATGCAGGTTATGCGAACCAATGGTTTAGATGACCCACCTGGAAGTAAAGAACGTACGCAATACTAGTGCTGTCATGAGATTACATTTTTTTTGATTACTTTATTCTGACCTGTAATTAATTAATCTAATTAATCTCTTTTTTAATCTCACCTACTAATGGCTGAGAAAATCCCTTATTTTTATGTATTTTTATTTAAATTCATTACATTATTGTGGCAGACTAAAAGATTATTATGACAAAAAAAACTGGCTTTATGAAGTCATTTATTGTTTAACAGACTTCTAAACTTTCCTTTTACATCACCAAGGCAGAATAATACTGCGCTTTTTTGTCAGTCTTGAATAATTAGACATTAAAAATAAAACATCAGGTCCATATAGAATAATCTAAGTTAACACATCAAGGAACGCTTTTTTTGAGCAATGCAAATAGTGATCACAGAACTTGTTACTAAAACATTATCTAAAATTAAAATAGACCTGTTATTACAGTGCTGTAAGTTAGCATATCAAAACTGACAGTTTATCACAAAATTCCACGCTTTTTCACAAAATCTGACATGTGGTATGGCATGATAGTTAAATATAAATATAAAATAAATAAAATTAAATAAAAGATCCCAACAGGTAGGCTAGAAAAGTCCCAGTAAAGTTATAGATTAAAAATGAGATTAACTCGATTAAAAAACAAAAAAAATAGTGCACTAAATGTGGCTGTGATTAATTAATCTCAATTAATCTCATAATTTGACACCCCTACACAATACCTTTAACTTCAAAATACATCATACAAACAATCCAGCTAGAAATATTCTATACAACATGGAGATATCTGAAAACAAAGTGAAACATTATTATGATTACATTCATATTTTACATTTGTATTACATCATATAATCATGTTGCTGATAATTAAACACAAAACACACTTGAGAGTGAGGTTTGACTGCTCAGGGTCTGTACAGGAGTGCTTTCAGGAGAGATTTCCAGTCTTCTCTCCCTTCTCTTTCCCACCAGCCTTTCCTAGTAAACATCAGGAAAATGCATGTCTGGTTTTGAGCACTTGGAGCCTCTGAATTCCCTGCTGGTGTTCAAAAAAAGCATCTTGTTCTTCCTCTGGTCTAAAACAGCTTGAGATTTTTTGCATTTATGTTTTTTATTAGTTACATGGTTCAGTGTTGTAAATAAATGAACCATAAACCTACCTAATAGTAATTTTGGGGGATAATTTTTTCTTTTTGTGCATTTGAAGACTCATCTCAGGTGAGTCTGATAGGTGTGGCAAGGATCCGATCAGACTTTATTTACAGCCTGTTTGCACCAAGTGGGTGGACCCACCGTGTGGCGTGCACGTTGAGGCAATCCAGATCTGTTTCTTTCTCTTCCTGATAGTCAAACGCAAAGCTCTGAAGCTGAACTTCGCCAACCCTTTGGTGAAACCCACCTCCAGGCTCCCGCTCAACCCCATGGTTCCTTCCTTCCAGAATCCTCACATGTGAGTAAAAGCAGGAGAAAGCCATACATGCTGTTTTATGTCTAAGGTAGTTATTTTTAAACAGTACTGTGTAAAATAACTTCTTCCCTTGCACGTTTCCTTTAGCTCTTTGCCACTTACATGTGATGTAGGCTTTGTTCTGGGTTGGTTTGTTCTTGAGTTTCTTTAGAATGAGACGTGATATGCTGCTTTTGGAGAGCTTTTGGCCTCCTCCATGTTGTCAGACAGATTCTATTGAAGTGATTTATTCATTCTACAGGTCTGGAAATGTTAGAAGAATTGAATTCAGCTTTCTAAATAATATGATTAATACTCAGATTAACATGGTCTGATGATTTGAAACATTTAAGTGACAAAAAAGGCAAGAGTGTAGGAATGTTCTCCCAGTACTATTGCAGCCACAGCTTCTGTTAATGGAACATATAAATATATTTTTGGCTTTAATTTCAAAAGTTCATATAAAAACCTGAAAATAAGATAAAAATCTTCCTGTAAATTACCCTCATACATACTGCTGCTTTCTTCTACATGTGACCCCCACATCCCTGGTCCCACCTGCTCTGGGTTCTGTAGAGAGCGCCTGCGAACACACAGCATCGAGTCATCGGGGAAGCTAAAGATCTCCCCAGAGCAGCACTGCGACTTCACTGCTGAGGACCTGAGAGACCTTGGGGAGATTGGCCGTGGGGCCTACGGCTCTGTCAACAAGATGGTCCACAAACCCACGGGTCAGATTATGGCCGTCAAGGTGAATAAAACGCCGTCAGCTGATTTATAACAGTGTGACCTATTATTAATTTGTTAAAGACTAATACTCCATTTCATTTTTTGAAAAACTAAAAACCAAAAAAGCATTGTTGTCCAAAAGACTGTGGCCATTTCTCAATACTCAAGTACGCTAGTACCAGTGGCGGCTGGTGAATTTTTTTTAGGTGGGGCGCATTTTTTTAATCTTTTTTTTTATGTTTGTTCTTGTGAATCACCTCGTTTTTATCTTGAGAGGGGCTATATAAACTATCGTTTTTTCTTCTTTTTGCAAGTCAGTTTTTCAGATGCGCTAACCACGTATCACCACTAGGGGAAGCCAAATTACAATTCTTATGCGTCACACAACTTGAACCCGACAGACCCGGTCCACGACCAAAGTTGTTCCAAAAACATGCTTCATATTCACCAATATATGCAAACTGCACACATACTTAACGAGAAGAGCCTCTTCTAAAAGATAAAATCCACGTTTTCTACCTCAACACCACCCACTGACTGCTAAATGAAAAGCACAACAAATCTAATTTCATGAAGTCAAAAGCATAAATTCTGTCTCACCTTTGCTGGTCATAATATCCATGTTATAGTAAAAAATCCACTTGGTTCGTGGAATCCAATGATAAAAAAACTCCACGAGGTGTCGTTTTTCTTGTTGTGTTCTTCCATTTAACAGTTCGCTGTATTAACTGTATTAGTTTTCTCCATAGTCGACGTGTAGGCCTACTCAGCAGCCGCTCCACAACAACAAAGAACGATGAACTAGCCTGTGGAGAATTTTCCGGTTCCCTCTAGGTCGGTGAACAACATGACCAATGACCATCCTACTCCTGATCTGAGCAGACTCCTCCACCCGTTTTCGGTCACTTACCTCTGCGACCAAAGGCTCTCCTATCCTTTGTCGTTGGGGATCCAGTGTGCATGCGCCAATTTAGAGCGTATTAAGTCAATGGTAAAGATTGCTGCGATCGGGGGGCACATGACAGGAAGTACGTCGACAATTCGGCTGTAGTAAAAGTATGAAAGAACATTATTAAACTACATTTAAATGCAGATTACACACATCACTTACAGTCCATAAGGTGTATAGATCGTTTAGTTTAATTTTTATGTTTTTTTAAATATATTTTGTGATTCCTATCTTCTTCTTTTTCTTCCTGTGAGACTGGTGGGGCGGCGCCCCAAAGCGCCCCCTATGGACGAGCCGCCACTGGCTAGTACGTTCTAGTGTATTTGACAAGTATGTTCTTGGCAAGTACAGCAGAAAGTCCATTCTACCGAGTACGGGAGGACGAGGACGGCATTTGGAACAGAACCGTACTAGCGCTGGTTGTTGCCACGGTTAAAAACAACCCGATATAAAGATAAAAGCAGTGGTGGCTGGTGAAGTTTTTTTTGGTGGGGCGCATTTTTGCAAGTCAGATTTCGCACATGTCAAAACTAGGGGACGCCAAATTACCATTCTTTTGCACAACTTGAACCCAACAGACCCGGTACCGGGTCCACGAGCACTTCTGGCAACAAAGTTGTTCCAAAAACATGCTTATTGTTCACCAATATATGCAAACTGCACACGCACTTAACGGGAAGAGGCTCATCTACACCAGGGATTCCCTACATTTTTTCTTTGAGGACCCCCTTGCATTTTCCCCGCTTGCATTTTCTCTTTCCTGATTGGCCCACAGCCTACTGTTGAAAAAGCTGCTAGAAAATTACATCCACACACTTTAATGAGCATATTTCTGTAACCACAAGGTCAGTTTGATTACTTTTGGACTTGTTTTGAGTTTGATAAAGTGAAGAACAACAATTCATAATTGGTGGATAGAATGTGTACAATTTGATTTTTAGCAGCGTTAGAGACAGAAATGTGGCTAAAACCCCTCACACATGAAGCAGGAGTTCCAGTCACTCTTTTGGTTGTAGTTTTAGTTTTGTTTGGAGAATGTAAAAAAGATTCTGCCGTGTCTTTAGAGGTGCAGCTTGATGATATTTATTGATATTTGGGACATGAATTGTGCTGCTACACTTCAAAGTTCCTAATTAGCCTTTCGCCGGCCCCGCCCCCAGAACGGCTATTGTCCAATCACACATCATAGCAACCGTTACTATCCGACAGCTCCAAACAAAATGATGAAGCTAAGCCTAATTTACTACTAAGCATTAGCCTCGATAGTAGTCGTGTCTCCTTCGTTTCCCTTCAGAACCTCCTCATCGAGCTCAACCAGCAAGCCAGCAAGCATGAGTGCTCCCCCCGCCCGCGGCTGAGCGGAGGTCCGCCTCCCAGACTATCCAAGAAGACCCTTTATTAGACACACCGTGCCGGCAAATCAGTGTAATATTACCTCAACCGTGTGTCTTATATAAACGCACATTAAGCCTATTGGCGCAACAGCGGGTGGTGTCATGATCACGTGATGAATTAATGCCGAGCTCCGGCCGGGAACTATATTGATAATGAAAGTAAACACGGGCATAAAAAGTTACATTTTATTAACAGACTCAGCTGAGATGATCAACTGAGCGATGCAGAGCGCCGGGAGCTTTTCTCCGTTAGAGCTGCCTGCAGCTCAGATCATCTGACAGCTCACAGGGACACCGCATCGTCGCCCACCGCTCCTCGGATCCACGCGTCCCCGGACGCCGGACCTTCTCCCAAACTCCTTGTTCCCTGCTACGCTTCGCTCAGCGGAGCCGACACTAATGTATCCCTCCACTGCATCCTGTAACCCATTTTGCCTCAATCTGGATGAAATTGAGGAGAAATTGTTTCAAAAAATGTCGCTGACATGCATCTGTCTCCTTCTTTCCATCACGGAAATCTGCGGAGCTGCAGTATTTGATCCACTTATTGTCGGAGTTGGCAACAGTAACTAAGGGGGGCGGGGCTCGGCGAAAGGCTAATTGGGGTTGCCATTTTACAGACAATGTCGGGTTTTTGGCAAATTGTCAGGTACGTGGCAAGATGTATTGGCCCGGCATTTTGCCAAGACCCTGACATTGTCGGGCCAAATGCCATACATCTTGCCAATAACCCGTAAAATGGCAATGGGGGCCGGGTGGAAAGGTCCGGCGGGCTGGATGTGACCCGCGGGCCGCCATTTGTGGTTCACTGCTGTAGGGTGTGTTACTGGGATTTCATAAATATAATTTTTGCAATTAAAACCTCACAACCTCAGCAAAGACAAAATTGTAGGGACCCCCTTAGGGGTCCCGACCCCCAATTTGGGAACCCCTGCTCTACACTGAACACAAATATAAACACTTTTGTTTTTGCTCCCATTTTTCATGGGCTGAACTCAAACATCTGAAACTTTGTCCACATGCACAAACACCCATGACTCTCACATGTTGTTGTGAAATCTGTCTACATGTATGTTAGTGAGCACTTTTCCTTTACCAAGATAATCCATCCCACCTCACAGGTGTGGCATATCAAGGGGCTGATTAGACAGCATGAATAATGTTTAGTTACAGTTTACTGTGATCACACATGGGCTGAGAGTAGAAGCCTGTGAGAAGGTTGGTCTGAAATGTGTGTGCGTGTGTGTGTGCATGTGTGTGTGTGCTCCATAGAGGATTCGCTCCACAGTGGATGAGAAGGAGCAGAAGCAGCTGCTGATGGATCTGGATGTGGTGATGAGGAGCAGTGACTGTCCCTACATTGTCCAGTTCTATGGCGCCCTCTTCAGAGAGGTCTAGTGAACCCACACAGTTCAGATCATGCAGTAGATCTTTATGTAATAAGAACACTGACCTTTGAACTTTGACTTTCAGGGTGACTGTTGGATTTGTATGGAGCTTATGTCTACCTCATTAGACAAATTCTACAAATATGTATATTGCACATTAGATGACGTCATTCCAGAGGAAATACTAGGCAAAATAACATTAGCTGTAAGCACTTGTGTCATTTTCTACATGTGAAGGTGTGATTGGCATTAAAAACAATAACCAGGTGGTTTGGTTTGGTTCACAGACAGTTAAAGCACTGAATCACTTGAAAGAAAATTTGAAAATAATTCACAGAGGTAAGATAATTGTTTTTTTTGGTCATAGCAGTAAATATGGCCCAGTTTGTTGCTCTGAATAAAAATGTCTCCTTCTGTCTTCAAAGACATCAAACCTTCCAACATTCTTATGGACCGAAAGGGTAATATCAAACTGTGTGATTTTGGCATCAGCGGTCAGCTTGTGGATTCCATAGCCAAGACTAGAGATGCGGGCTGCAGGCCTTATATGGCGGTAAGTGACTCCATAGGTGTGTTCCCATTGCAAGAACTTCAGGGAAAATTACTGGGTTGGGGAAAAGACCGGGAGAGTCGATGTCCCAGTCCTCTCAGCTGTTGACTCCATTCAAATTCAGCCCTTTCAGGACTTATCGTGACTGCTTCAGCAGTGAGTGATGTCACTGATCAGCACCAAAAAGCATCCACAGTAACATTAATAACATTAAAAGCATTTATTCTGTCGAAGTTTATCATAATTTAATCCTTTCAGAGGACGAGAGCAGCTGCGTGATGGAAAATGTGGCGTTCAATGACCAGAAGAAACTCCGTTTTTTTACAGCGCTCTGTGAGACAACGAAGCCCCGTGAATTAAGTCGTTGTGGGGGAATTCTGCCGTGTTTTCTGGTGTCTGGAGTTTAATTCATTTATATATTTGATATAATTCAGATCAGCTTCATATATAAGTCCCACAGCCAGGGCCGTTTCAAGGCATTTGGGGGTCAAGGCAAAATAGCCCCCCGTGTCTCACAAGGCTTCCCTGGAAATGCCTGTGCAAGTTGCATTTCCATTATTGGAACTTCGGGGACGTGCGCGTGTCTCCACTTGACCGGGCCAGCTGAACGGCTGTTTCAGGAACTTTCTGAGTACCTGATCAGGGTTAGGTACTCAGAACCATAGATATCATATATATAACTAGATGCCTTAACTGGGAGTCGACAGCGTCCATGCATGGCGGCCATCTTACCTCGGACAGCTTATGTTCCGTTCTCAATGGAAGCAGATGGAAGGTGAGTGAACAACTTAAACAAAAACACTCTTAACTCGATTAAATATTAACGGATTTACAAGCGGGTTGCATTATTACAAACCTTATAACACATAGGCTTGATAGGACATACTTTAACATTTTTAAATTAATAGGCCACATCCGTCATATTTTACAGCCACATCTCTGTCGTTTATAACAAACCAAACTGTTTGAAATTTGGTTGAAAATTGAGCAAGTTAGAGTTATTTAAATAGTACATGCACCATTGACACCAATGTTACGAAAGGGGGCAGCTGTCCGGGGTAAGATGGCCGCCGCGTAGGGACGTTCGTCCAATCGACGAAGAGCGCGGGTAAGGCATCTAGTGATATATATATCTATGCTCAGAACGGCCCGGTGGAGTCGCTGAGCGGAACTTTTGGTTAACTCACGCTTATTGGTTGTACCTCAGCAGGAAATGACATCAGTAGACGTCGTCCAAAACAACCGGCATTAGTAAAATTAGAAGAGTTGCTGGTGAAGCAGATGGAAGCAAAAGGAAATAAGC
Organism: Aphyosemion australe; assembly: GCA_006937985.1. Taxonomy (NCBI): domain Eukaryota; kingdom Metazoa; phylum Chordata; class Actinopteri; order Cyprinodontiformes; family Nothobranchiidae; genus Aphyosemion; species Aphyosemion australe. The sequence goes on along the minus strand of SSNS01000491.1, from coordinate 404,805 downwards.
ACCGCTCATGCGACTTTTGCCGTTACTAAACTCCTGAAACTGGAAAACATGGAGCGGAATTCCCCCACAACAACTTAATTCACAGGGCTTTGTTGTCTCAGGGCGCCGTAAAAAACGGAGTTTCTTCTGGTCATTGAACACCACATTTTACATCACGCAGCTGCTCTCATCCTCTGAATGGATTAAATTATGATGAACTTTGACAGAATAAAACGTTTAATGTTATTAACGTTACTGTGGAAACATTTTGGCGCTAATCAGTGACATCACTCACTGCTGAAGTCGTGATATGCTGACGTCTGTGTAAAGTCCTGAAAGAGCTGAATCTGAATGGAGACACAACAGCTGAGAGGACCGAGACATCGTATCTCCTGCTCAATTTCCCCCTCCCAGAATTTACCCTGAAGTTCTGGCAATGGAAACACAGCTATTCATCACTTCTGTCTGAAGCTCATTGGGTGAAAATGATCGCGTGACACATCCCGTCAGTCCACAGCTACCAAGGCAACAAAGAAGAAATCGCTGAAGAAATTTAAAGGATTCAGAGACTTTCTGGAAAGAGATTTGGGCAGAAGTTCTTCCTAAGTGGTGTGAAAACCTTATGACCTACTTCAAGAAACGTCTTACTTCTGTGTTTTTCCAACAAACGTTTCTCTACCAAATAGCCTATCATGGTTGCTTGTGACCCAAATACTCATCTCACTCAATGACTTTCAAACAAAATCAGGCATTTAATTCTTTTTACTTGTACAAGCAGAGGGTTAAATAAAACCGGTCCTACATGAATCACATGATTATCACAAAATGTATATCTGTGTGTTTCCAGCCTGAAAGGATAGATCCCAGTGCTTCCAGACAAGGTTATGATGTCCGGTCTGATGTTTGGAGTTTGGGAATCACTCTGGTGAGACATTCATAATGAAACATTAATATTGGCGTCTGTTGTGTTGCAGTAGTAGGTTGGTAACTGAAGTGTTTGTTTCAGTATGAGTTGGCCACAGGGCGGTTTCCTTACCCCAAGTGGAATAGTGTTTTTGATCAGCTGACTCAAGTGGTGAAAGGAGAGCCTCCCCATCTCAGCAACTCGGAGGAGAGGCAGTTCTCTCCAAAGTTTATCAACTTTGTTAACCTGTGGTAGGTGTCACTTCATTCAGAGCAGTGCATACTTGGATCAACATTTTGATGTTTTAGGTTCTAGCAAGATATTAAGACCCTGGAAGTCCTTGCATTTGCCACTTTCATCTGTTTGAATCGAAAATGTTATTGTATTTGAATGCTGTGCTTGTTTTTTTTTCTGTCCAGCCTTACAAAGGATGAATCAAAGAGGCCAAAGTACAGAGAGCTTCTGGTGAGTTTCACTAATTGTTGCAGCAGAGATGGGGTTAGGGTCTTGGGGCGTGATCATGACAGCAAAAATAAAATCTTACCATTGGCACTATTGAGATGTGATGGCATTTTATCTTAAATACGAGTTGTTTTTGTCAGCCTGTCTTTGTAGCATGCAAAAACCAAAAACAGCCCAACACGGGTCGGGCGGGAGGGAAACAACCCCGTAAACACCAAAAAAAACCTACAAGTCCAAGAACACACAATCAGGGTCCTTAAGAGATCTGAGGGGCCGGCGGCGGGGGCGCAGGAACCTCAGGGGCCAGTGGACTCCTGGGGACCCATTGTTTTTCATGAGGAAATAACACATGGTAAAAAGCTCCAAAAAGTGGATTTTCCATGATCAGGCCCCTTTAAAGCTACAGTGGCAAATCTGCAAAACAAGCTAGCTTAAGTTTTTTCCCCATGTCTCAACAACGTTTTTACATAGTATAGCTATTTTGTGGAAATAAAAAAAAAAAGCCAATAACATGGTCCGGTCTTCTGCACTTCCCTGGGTCCTCCACTCATTCCACACTCACGTATTTAGCAACAGAACACCACTGGTGTGAGAGGTTCTCTGCTCAATAACATCAGAGAAGGAGAAACAGCCGGCTGCTACCACTTCAACTTTAGGACAAACTACCAGAGTCCCAAAAAGAAAAACACAGTTTGAAGTCACGGACAACAAAAGACGTTTGGACCTAGAAAACAGAGACTGGTGTTTAGCGCTATCTCGTTTACTGTGGCAGTGAGCGTTCCGGTATCAGGAGGACGTGGTCTAGGGATGATAGCCGAGAGGAGGGGTGAGAGTTCTGTGACTGTGTTCGTGTCTAAAAGCTAGCTTGTTTTGCAGATTTGCCACTGCAGCTTTAAGTCACAAAACAAAGACTCAAGACTTGACCGGGACTCGTTTGGGACTCGAGTCTTATGAATCATTTTTATTTCATGCAATCAGAGGTTAAAGTTATTGTGAGATTTTGTCTCATTGACTGCTGATCATGCTTCAACTCAGTTGTCCTCGGTCAGAAAAAACAGCCCAATCCAGTTATGTAGTGCAAGTTTTTTGAAGAGGAGGTGGCAGGTCAAATGAGGACTTACTGAATTACTGACTATATTAACTGGAGCAAAATGTGTATTAGTCACAGTGCATAACACCACGCAACCTGTAAAACAGCTTCATAATCAAATCTGTCCCACATGCACACGTTTGCAAAGTGAAATGTGAATTACAATTATTTGGCTTTAAATGTGTGTGAAAGTCATATTTATTAGCTCATACAATATGTTCTGGCACTTGAACGTGTGTCAAACCATCCTCTAAAGCAGGGGTCCCCAATCCTGGTCCTGGAGGGCCGCTATCCAGCAGGTTTTGTGGTTTCTCTGCTCAAACACACTTGATTCAGTGGTTGAATCACCTGTGCAGCAGCTCATCAAGCTCTGCTGAAGCCTGCTAATCACTTGCTAATTGAAATCAGGTGTGTTGAAGCAGAGTTACAACTAAAACCTGCTGGATACCGGCCCTTGAGGACCAGGATTGGGGACCCCTGCTCTAAAGGACAGGTACATGAACTTCATATGAAGGTAAGATCAAACACAATTTCACATTGTAAGGCAAAAAAGATCTGCAAAGGAAACACACACAAAAAAATAAAATAAAATTTGTGCTTAAATTAGATACTTTTAAAAAAAATTGCTATGGTATTATTTGTCTCCGAAATATGAGGCTCCAGGTCTATGAAAACATTAATATGTGGCTCCAAGACCAACATCTTAATGATGGCTGATAACTGTTTAAGCTAGCTGAATGCAGCTAACAAACCGTAAAACACTAACAAGAACATTTGTTTGGGCTAAAATTATATTCCAAAGTAGCTCAAAGCTATCAAAAAGTTTGTGTTTCACGTTCTTGTTTTTATTAATTTATTAATCTTGCTTCAAATTGACCAGAATCGTAGATTAGGTCAAAAACATCAACGTCAGCATGACCACTGGCTACAGCTAGTCCTAATCATTTACCATTTGCTCTAGCAGCTCAGCCTCCATTAGGTCTGGTGTTAAAAACACTCTGAGACAAATGCTTTAGCTGTGGTAGCCGGTGGGTTGCTTCAGAATAAAACCAACACCATGGGTGTTCTGGTACCTTAGCTGGAGTCGTAGGGACTCTACAACTTGGTTTATGCTTGACGCGTCTGTGAGGTCCGCAAGGCTCTGCGTGGCGAAATTACGTCATTTTAGCAACCACGCCCCTCCACGTGTCCTCCGCGTGGCCCAAAGTTTCCGCACCGCGCAGGAAATTTTCTAACTACACGGAAAAACATGGTGGACTGCAATAGCTCGTAGTGGCGGAGGTTGATAAATACAAACAACTCTATGATTCGGCCCATAAAGATCACAGTGATAAAAATACTGTTAATAATTCGTGGAGAGAAATTGCTGTGACACTCGGAAAAGGTAAAACATCAGTGATTTCTACTTCTACTATAGCGTAGTGTTGGATGCATGCCGTAGAGCCCCATGCCGCCCCCTACAGTCTGGGAGAATATTGGCTCACAGCGGAGACAAGCCGCAGAAGATAGGAAGGAACCATAAACACTGCAAAGTCCCACGCGCGTTTCATCCGCGCGGAATGTACATGCGTCAAGCACAAACCAAGCTTACCTCCCTGCAACATGGTTAGATGGTTGTAACGTTGGTTCCAGACCAACCCACACTATTTATAACTAAAACCAGTGTGGTGATTATAGATTATTCGTAACATTACTGAGACATAAATCAGTCTGAATCTTTCTGCATTCTTCCCCAGAAACACCCTTTTATTCTGATGTACGAGGAGCGCTTTGTGGACGTTGCCAGTTACGTGGGTCGCATCCTGGATCAGATCCCCTCCTCGCCCGTCTCTCCTATGTATGTCGACTGATGGCAACGAGGGTTTATCGGTGGTTTCATGTAATTTTTGGTTGGTGGTACACTGAGCTGTTTGTCATCTTAGCCGTCAGAGCTGGATCACTTGATGTTCACACGCTCCAAAGAACAAAATAAATAAGTCTAGATGGCTCGGTGCAAATCAACCATTCCTTCTCCCATTACCTCATCTTCAAATGTCATCCACCAACTGCCAGTAAAGCTTGAAGATGTCATTGTTGTCTTAGTAAAATGCAACTCATCTTTATCCATAACAAAACGATTAGAATATACGTCTATACTTGAACTCATTCACAAAAACGTAATTACCAAATACGTTGAAAATGTAAGCTTCAACCTAATGTATGCATATTGGTGTTCACCTCTAAACTACCGACGAATGCTGATAGACCTCCTCTCTACACTTTAGAAATGTGTGTTGTTGTTGTGGTGAGCACCTTCACACGTCACGAATCTACACGTATGCAAAAGTGTTCTCATGGATTTGGTTATGTGGCTTTAGTTTATTTAGTTGGTTTGTGTTTAATATGCAATCTGTGAGAGCATGTCCTAACGTATGATGGGATATTTCTCATGCCGAGGGCTGGTCTCGGTTTGTGTCTCGGGTTATCTTGTTCGAGTCACAGCTGTAAGGATGCTGTTCCCGCTCTGCTGGTATTGTTGGTTTCCACTAACTGAATTAAGAAACACTTAGCTCATTGTTGCTAAAACACATGCTTAAATGTTGCTGAAGTGAAGGAAGTTTCTAATAGCATCCAGGAGTAAAACATCCTCATCCTTATTTTTCTTTACGTCATCGTTTTACCAGGTCAGTAACGCTTGCTGTCTTTTATAAAAACACAGATCATGAAAGTTATGCCCAGCAGGGTTTATTTCTGAGAACTGGTGTATGAATGACACCAGTTGTGTTGGGTTCTAGGCAACGACACAACTAAATAAAATTTAAAGGTGGAATATGGAACATTTTAATAAAAAGCTATATTTTTAAAAAATAATACCTCCACGGGGCGTTTAGAGGTGTGCAGAATGAATGTACAGTTTTTCCTTTAAAAGCTATATATCAAATTTATTGTTAACATACTGGGTTTATGTTTACATCTAACAGCCACTAGAGGGCACCGTTGCAGTAAAAACCCGCTCGGCAGGGCGAGGCTGGGACTGTGTAAAATGGCGGACTCGACAAGTCAAGCAGCTGATTCTGAGCCCAGAAGATGTTCTAACGGTAAATCATAGGTGCGTTTCCTTTATCGGAACTTCGGGGTAAATTTACCAGAAGTTCCCGACGTGCACTTGTCTTCACTTGACTGGGCCAGCCGAACGGCCATTTTCCAGAACTTTCTGAGTACCTGATTAGGGGTAGGTACTCGGAACGGCCCGATAAAAGGCCTGGTGAAGACGCTGGGTGGGAACGCTGCCAATTGGTTGTAATGGCGCTTACACACTAGCACCAGGTCGGTGTGGCCGGGCCGAAAGATTTGCTTTCACATCAGGGTAGCCCGAGAATTTCTAGCACCAAACCGGATGCTTTTTCAGCCCTCTTCCCAAGCCGGTCTGACTCGCGCCGAAACCGGGCCAACACACCCACTGCCGACTCAGGGAACCTCCGATTAGCGGATAGAATCGGCCAGCGGGGGCTTCCCGAATGTGTGCTTCATTATCACTCTGAATGCAGAGGAGTTAACAAGCCTCTGACTGAAGCTGTTTTATCTGTTTCCGTCTGCTGTGATCAGCGCAGCACACACACACAGTGCTGCCACACAGCCTTTGTTTAATAAGGAAAACACTTCTCCGCGCTCCTTTGACCTGCCCACATGCTCGGAGATGCTGTTACGCCCCTGGTGATGGTGCGCGTTGTGAAGAGGAGGGGGTAACATAAAAGAGAGAGAGTGTGGAGGAAATAACCGTAAAGTTTATTTACAGAATTTAATACCAATTTAACTCAAAGTCTCAGCCCTAAAGGGGAACTAAAAAAAGGGAGACCTCCAAAGGTATTTTTTTTAACAAGAACTAACTGTAACCGAGGAAACCAACTCACCCGAGGGTTAATCCCTCGGGGAACACTACAACCGAAATATAACTAAAACCGACTAATCCGTCCCACTAAACCAACTTAAATCCGAGCCAACGCTTGGCGGTGACAAATCTAGGGAAGCCCACAAACCGGCAAAATAACTCAAGAACAACTTTACTCTTCTAACTTAATGTTCTTCGTTTTCCCACGGTTCTAAGGTCAGTCGGATTTCACTTGATCCCTAGGATCCGAGAGAGAGGGAAGACAGCCCGGTGTTCTGTCTCGCCTCTCTCCCGACAACTGAATTGTTTGTCTTTTAATACACGGGGATCACATCAAGCTAGTGGTTTTCAGCTGCGCCGGTGAGGACTTCCCGAAGGGAGGAGGGAGGCGCGGCCTTAGAGCGCTGTCCGGGGTGCTGAAAAGGCGGCGCTGTCCAAGGTCCTGGACCGGGAACTCACCGTCCGTCACAGCCTCCCCCTTAAGAGAAAACAAAGGAGGAACAGTGAATTCTCAGTACCTGTACAATCCTTTGTTTTGTTTTATTTTATTTTTCAGCCTAAATAGATCCCGTTGTCCCGGACCTCCCGCTATCTGCCTACTGAATCTTGGTAACTCAACCCTAGTCTTCATGCAGGGGTTGGAGCGGGCTGATTAAGCACATGTGATTTCCCACATACCAACCAGCAAAGAGAGAGGACCGGCCCCTACCCTTCCTGGGGTGCCCCCGAGATGACAGTTTAACAACGTCAACACTAACTCCGTTCCTGCAACACTAGCCAAAACAACAACCAGACTCGACCTAAAGAGGAGGAGCCTCTAGTACCTACTAGGGAGACTTGCCGGGGAATGAAGGATCTTAGGCAGCTTTGCTAGTGTTCTTTTTTTTTTTTTTTTTTTTTTTTTTGTTAGGAACAACTCCGAGAGAGCCCATCTGCTAAGAGGTTTTCTGCACCTCGTTTGTGTTTAATCACAATATTGAATTCTTGTAACATCAGGGCCCACCTCATTAACCTTTGGTTGAGGTTATACATACGGTGCAAGAAGACCAAGGGGTTGTGATCCGTGTAGACCTGAGTGGGTTCGGTACTGGAGCCCACATAAACCTGAAAGTGCTGCAGCGTTAGGAGGAGAGCCAGGGCCTCCTTTTCAATCGTGGAGTAGTTTCTCTGACACGGGGTGAACTTTTTCGAAAAATAACCAACAGGATGGTCGACTCCATCCGGATCCTCTTGGATAAGGACTCCACCAGCCCCTACATCACAAGCATCCACCTCCAGTTTGAAAGGTCGGGAGACATCAGGGGCTGCAAGGACAGGAGCAGAACACAGCAAAGACTTCACACAGTCAAAAGCACTTTGACACTCAGAGGTCCACACGAACTTTCTTTTCGTGCTGAGTAGATCCGTCAAGGGTCGAGCCACAGCTGAGAAGTTTCTACAAAAACTCCTATAATATCCCGCCATTCCTAGGAATCGGCGTAGTTCCCTACGAGTAGAAGGAGCAGGGAAATTCATCATGGCTCTTATTTTATCACTAAGAACTCGTACTTTACCTTGACCCACTTCCTTTCCGAGATAGGTGACTGTAGCTTTTACAAACTCACATTTTGCTAAGTTAAGGGTTAGGTTTGCCTGTTTCAACCGCGAAAACACCTCCTGGAGGGTTTTCAAATGAAGGGTCCAGTTGGACGAGTAAATGATGATGTCATCGAGGTAGGCGCTGCAGTTAGGAAGATCAGATAATACAGAGTTAATCATTCGCTGAAAAGTAGCGGGAGCATTGCGCATACCAAAGGGAAGAACAGTATACTGAAGAAAGTTGTCGGGCGTTACAAAAGCAGAGAGGTTTGAAGCCTGTGCTGTCAGCGGCACCTGCCAATATCCCTTTAGAAGATCCAAGCGAGTGACATATTTAGCGGAACCCACACTGTCAACACAATCATCGATTCGGGGAAGTGGGTATGAGTCAGGAACTGTCACGGCATTCAATTTCCGGTAATCAGTGACAAAACGGAAGGTGCCATCTGGTTTGTTCTCCAGCAGGCACGGAGAACTCCATGGACTTTTACTGGGTCATACCCACTTCCCCGAATCGATGATTGTGTTGACAGTTGACGAGCCCCCATTTGTTACGGGCCAGGTCGTCCAGGTGACCTGGGTAACAAGAACTAGGACACATCCTTCACGTCCCGAAGGAGGCAATGACCAGGGGGGGTCACTCACCCGCAGACGATGCATCCGGGCGAATCTTCATCCGCTCCAGCCTAAGTGTCACCTCCCACAGGTACCAAATAAAACCCAAAGCGGATGGAATGGAGCGGCTGAAAAAAAAAACCCAGAAGTAAACGAGCACGCCGAACACATGTCCTAGTTGGCTTGGGATCACTTGATCCCGGACGAGCCCCCATTTATGTTACGCCCCTGGTCAGGGGTCCCCAATCCTGGTCCTGGAGGGCCGCTATCCAGCAGGTTTTGTGGTTTCTCTGCTCAAACACACTTGATTCAGTGGTTGAATCACCTGTGCAGCAGCTCATCAAGCTCTGCTGAAGCCTGCTAATCACTTGCTAATTGAAATCAGGTGTGTTGAAGCAGAGTTACAACTAAAACCTGCTGGATACCGGCCCTTGAGGACCAGGATTGGGGACCCCTGCCCCTGGTGATGGTGCGCGTTGTGAAGAGGAGGGGGTAACATAAAAGAGAGAGAGTGTGGAGGAAATAACCGTAAAGTTTATTTACAGAATTTAATACCAATTTAACTCAAAGTCTCAGCCCTAAAGGGGAACTAAAAAAAGGGAGACCTCCAAAGGTATTTTTTTTAACAAGAACTAACTGTAACCGAGGAAACCAACTCACCCGAGGGTTAATCCCTCGGGGAACACTACAACCGAAATATAACTAAAACCGACTAATCCGTCCCACTAAACCAACTTAAATCCGAGCCAACGCTTGGCGGTGACAAATCTAGGGAAGCCCACAAACCGGCAAAATAACTCAAGAACAACTTTACTCTTCTAACTTAATGTTCTTCGTTTTCCCACGGTTCTAAGGTCAGTCGGATTTCACTTGATCCCTAGGATCCGAGAGAGAGGGAAGACAGCCCGGTGTTCTGTCTCGCCTCTCTCCCGACAACTGAATTGTTTGTCTTTTAATACACGGGGATCACATCAAGCTAGTGGTTTTCAGCTGCGCCGGTGAGGACTTCCCGAAGGGAGGAGGGAGGCGCGGCCTTAGAGCGCTGTCCGGGGTGCTGAAAAGGCGGCGCTGTCCAAGGTCCTGGACCGGGAACTCACCGTCCGTCACAGATGCGCTCCGACATCACTGATATATTCGCGCCAATTTTTTGCGCGCATTTCTGAGACCGCCTATCACGTCCGCATTCCAAAGGGTGTCCTGAACGACGTGTGTAAACAACCTGGCGGGGCCGGGGTCGACTGAGGCCGACCGATCGGAGCCGACCCGGTGCTAGTTTGTAAGCGCCATAACTCAGTCGGAAATGATGTCAACTCAGGAGGAAATAGGAAATGCATAAATGTGGTGGGAAGCGTTATTTAGGAAAACACGAGTTGTTAGAGAGACGAGGGATGGAAGCCATCGCTGCATATAACAACATAGCAAACATAAACATGACGAATATTGCTGCTTCCTCCATTGTGTCGAACTTTGTTTACAGCTTTTCACGCGTTTTGCGCTGATCGATGACGTAACCCACTGCGTGTGATGTGCTGATGTTTCATCAAATTCCTTACAGGGCCAAATATATATGGAGACAGGACAGCTTAAGAGGACCGGGGCTTCGGATCTCCCGGTCAATTTCGCGCTCACAGATTTACCCGGATGTTCCGATAAAGGAAACGCACCTACTGTTGTAAAATAAACTTATTAGTAGAAATTAGTCCTTACCTTATTCATCACTGGACATGGTGCTGGCTGGTCACTAAACATGTCAGCAGTGAACCAACATCCCGACGGCTGGAAAATTAGTTCTGTTGTTGCAATACCACCTCTGAACACTAGATGTCGCCATAGTGTCCGTGTTCCATGTTCAACCTTTAAGACTTTTTGGTCGAGACCAACAGAGTATTAAAAGTTATACTTATAAGCCTTGGCTTAATGTTTTAACAAGGTGGGGTCTATTTTGACTTTAACATTGATCAACAGGGCGGTTCTTGATTTGTGACTGAAACAAAATGACAGGAACAAACTGGACTAGACTACGTGGTGTACAGTTACTTTATGTTCAAGGATGTACATAAATAATGTATATAGTCATCCAGGTGGGCTGTCCCTGGCAGGTTCTGCTCAGATGTTAAAGCTGTTGTAGCAAATTTGGAAAACAAATTAGCTTCAAACAAAGCAACTATTGGACCATCCGGTTGTCCAGTCTCACCGAACCGCCGCACTTCCCTGGGTCCTCCACTCATTCCACACTCACGTTTTTATCAACAGAACACCACTGGTGTGAGAGGTTCTCCGCTCAATAATATCAGAGAAGGAGAAACAGCCGGCTGCTACCACTTCAACTTTAGGACAAACTAAAAGAAAAACACCATTTGAAGTCACGTACAACAGAAGACGTTTGTACCTAGAAAACGGAGACTGGTGTTTAGCGCTATCTCGTTTCCTCTGGTGATGTAGGTTTCTGGTTCTGGTGGATGCGGATCCAGGGAAGATACCCAAAGTAAAAAAAAACAAACAAATAAGCAAAAGAAACATGCTGCTACTCACGTGATTCTCGAACTACAACCACCTCCTCACATGGTTACTGACCCACAAGGTCACCAGGGACTCATGCTGCGTTCGATTTACCTCGGAAGTCGGAACTAGGAATGAGTTAACAGCGTTCTGGTTACCGAAGTCGAAATTCCAATATGGTGGCGCCCTCGAAAACTGCTGTTTTGGTAGCTCTCAACAAACACAGACGACTAATAAACACTTTAAGTTTGTTCAGCTTAGAGATGCAAGCGCTACACGTAACATTGATTTTAAACACACTCATATATGTGTGTCTTGTAAAATAAGCCCATTTCAACCAAAATTTACTGTTGTTCATATGGAGAGCTGCCATCTTGGATCTCGAGGTCAGAGTTCTGAAAAACTTCAGAGTTTCCGACTGGGAGCTCCGACTTTGTGGGGCGTTTTATTTGATTTTTCCTACTTGGAAGTCGGGATTCCGAATTCCGAGGACAATTTGAACGCACCATCAGCATGCTCCTCCATGCTCCGGCACGTCTCTCTGGCCTGCACTAATGTTGATGTATTTTCATGTTAAACACTTCGCCCATCTACAAGCTAGGTTTTCCAGGCAGATTCTGAGCTGAAGATCATGGAGTTTGTCTGTGGAATCTAGTTGAGACACATCATGGAATGATTGACTTCACTGGAAAAGGCAGCTTTATTCTTACAGGCTCCCAGAGTTGTTGACCTTTGACAGTCATGCAGCATGAGAACAGTTGGTCACACCACCAGACACGTTGGTTCCTGAGAGCAGATGGCGTACACGAGAAAGGACTACAGGTTGGGGCTTTAAGCCCGTATCTCATCAGGCTGACTGTTGGTGGCAAATTTCAAACAGCATTTTGCAAGAAAGGTTTGAAGATGTCACGAAACATCTGCGAGGATTCAGTTCCCCAGTGAGAACCAAAGCATGGGATGGAATTTAGCTTTGTGGATCGAGGTACTGGTTCTATATTCAGACACTAAGGTTTAGGTCAGGTTGAGGCCAAATAATCTGCTTTACATAGTTTTCAATGGTTCAGTATGATGCACCTTTAAAACAACAATACTGGTGCATTACTAGTGTTGCTCGAAATGGAAAATGTCAGGAAATGTGTATTGTTTTTTCTTTTTTTTTATTTAATAGAACTCTTGAAATGTTTATGTTCAAAACCAAAAAGCTTTATTGATAAACCTGCTTGACATAATTAGCAGCTGTCTACATAATCTCCACAGTAGAGGTCGACCGATATTGGGTTTTCTATTGCCGATGCCGATATGTACTAACGATTTTCATGGCCGATATCTAGATGTTTTCCACCTTATTTTCATGCTAAAATGTCACTTATAACATCAGTTGATGCAGAAAAGTTCTGAAGCTGAATCAGTTTTTGAATTCTGAATTTAACTAACTGTTAAATTTAGATTTAACAGTTAGTTAAATTCAGAATTCAAAAACGGATTCAGCTTCAGAACTTTTCTGCATCAACTGATGTTATTAGTGACGCTTCTCAGTGTTAAAGTCAGACACCTAAATTAAGTTAATTTATTATGCAGATGTTATTCAGGAACGTAAAAATACATTAAAATGAAATTCTGCAACAGCACCAGGCTGCCCGAGGATGTGCCTGACTTTAAATCGGCTTTACTAAGGACAAATATCGGCCGACGTATAAAAAACTGTAAATATCGACCCGATATATCGGTCTAGCTCTACTCCACAGGGGTCACCTGGCCTGTCCTGCTGGGGAAAGATGGGGGACACTTCTGAGGGCTTTGTGCTTTAGATGTTTATCTGTTAAGTTGGTGCAAAGCCTTGAAAAACCTACAGATATTTTTTGTTCTGTATTAAAAATCCACTTATTTTATCTTTTTTTTTTTTTGATCATGGGATGTTTTTGGGAAGCTAACTTACTGCTGGTGGCTGTCCAGGGTACATGTTGTAAAAATTGCAATAGAATATTGATATTACAATAAGAGATATTAAGGACAGTGAATATTATGATGTATCTTTAAATAAAGTTCCCATGGAGAAAACTGAAGCCTCGTGTGCTTTTTAATTCAACATGAATAAAAGAGACAGCAGAAGTTTTTACTGTGATCATTTTATTGCTCGTCTTTACGTTGCATACAGATCAGCTGACGGGATACATTTTTATTTATTTTACAATATTAAGGCAAGTCGGTGGCCAAGCAACAAGGAAGCTTCTGTCAGGTGTAATATATGCTATTTGTATTTTCTTTCACCTTATTTAGTTCAACATCAGCCCTGGTGAAATGGAAACAGGTCCAGAAGATTACACTACAATCACAAAACAACCCCATCTGTCGTTATGGTGAAATAACACATGAACTGTTAGAGTCGGCCAACGCAAAGCAACACAGATGGCAGGTGATTAGTGAAATGACTGCCTACCTTCTACTTTCACATTTGCTCAGTGTATATGAAGAATTCAGTGACCTTAAAAGAAACTTCATGTGACTCAAGGTTTAGAAGGACAGGAAACGAGCCAGTGACATCACAACAGAGGTCTGTTATTTACAAAAGATGGTTTCATAGCCGGCTCTGTCTTTAGAAACAGCAAACGGCTGCCTGAAAACCACTGATCAGATCAAAATGTCAAACTTACAGTAAAATAACCAAACGTGTCAGCTGAGTTTAGGCCTCCATCATCCTGTGGAGGGTCGTGGGAGCTGGTGTCTATCTCCGGTGGTCACTGGGTTAAGGACGGTACTAGTGGCACACCTGCACGGTTCGGAATGGGACGAGCATCAAGCCCAGTCTGAAACCTCGTTACACCCCCATCCTTCCAACAATGCCCCAAATAAGTCTTTGCAATTGCAAAATTTTCTCCCCCCACCTTTACACATAATTTCCTTTTTGTTCCCTTTCCTAAAATGTAGAAATTTGAATGTAGACGGATAAAATCATGTTGATGAGCTGTTTGTGAGACTTTTCTGTTTAAAACAGGCTAAATGACCTGTGTTAGTAAAAGTCAGCCATTATAAAGTGTTACGCCTACCACACTAAGCAAAAATGATCAAATGTACTTTCTGAGTTTATGATGAGACTCATCTGGACCCATCATGATCAGAGGATGAGGTTTTGGTAACCTTAGTCGCAGCACGGTGGCTCAGTTCGTTTCCAATCTTTAGAGTCTGTTAAATAAGTTAGAGACGAGCAGTTCTGATGAAGAGCCAGCACAGCGATGTGAAACGGTCCAGCAGGTTTCAGCTGATCCTGTGCATCTGGTGTCTACCTCCATCCACCGTTGGGTGGAGTTAGTAAACTACCTGGACAGGTCACCAGTCCATCTCAGGGACACGTGAAAACAAACAAGCTATTCACACTCATAAATTAGTTGCCAACTCAACATTTTGGTCTGTGGGAGGAAACTGGAGGAAACCCATGCATGCATATCGATTTTACTGGTCTGGATTTTACTCAGAAGTCTTAACATACAGGGTCTTAGTTTGAGGGAGAAAAACCATAAAGACCCAGCCAGCACACATAGGTGGGCCCCATATGGTATCTATATGGGCAAGCCGTATGGGTCCCACCAGGGTTTGTTCGCAGTTTCCACGGTGGCCCCATGGGGGTTTGCCCACATAAATTTGAATGGGCCCTACCATGGAAACTGCGGACAAACCCTGTTAGGACCCATATAGCTTTCCCATATTGATTCCATATGGGGCCCACCTATGTGTGCTGGCTGGGGACCAAGTTCACTCGTTTTTTCAATACATTTGCAGTGGTTTCTAGTATAAACGAATGCCTTATGAGCCGTTCTAGGTGGGAGAAAAGCTCTCGCACTCCTCTTTCAGGAACTAGAAGTGAACCAGAGGAGAAGTGAGCAGAAAGGTCCTGATATGTGTACGTCTCTCGTCTGATTGGCTAACAGCAACACAACTCTACCACTGACTCTGTTTGCTCTGCAACGTTGATGTTTTATCTCCACAAATAACACAAGCCTGGAGGAGTTCTGCTGTGTGGTGGAGTTGCTAATGCTAACGGTTAGCTTCTACTAGCCCAGACGTTCTCTGCTGTTTCCTGGACGCTAAACAGCCTATATGACATCAAACATGATCTGCATGTTAAACTCAGAGTGAGCCATAATATTTCATAAATAAGTAAAAGTGGTTTCCCCAGTGAACCTGGCCTTTAAATAAACACATTAGGGGTTCTGATGGGCTTCTTTGGGTTGAGCTTCGTGTTTCTGGCTGATGCTGAAAAGTGGACCGAGCCAGCTGTGGTGGGAGTTAAGACTGATCATACAGTATGGTCTTCACAGTTAACATCTGGATAGAAATCCTTCTTATTCACACGTGTTTGGAATGAACGTTTCCAATTTATGATTGTCTAAAGAAAATAAATATCAGAAAACACGACTTTTCTATCAGGTTTGAGAACAATAGTGGTCAAAAAACAAACAACATGAACGGCTTTTTCCTGGTAAATCAAAAACCCCATTCAATAGTAAAGCCAGTCAGTGTAAATACACCATCAAGTATAAATACAAAAGATGAAATAAATAACTGTGATTGGCCCAGAAATATCAACTTGTGAGGAAAACACTTAGAGATCTAGTAAATGACTCGGAGCTTTCACAACGACTATAAGCTGAGAGTTTTAAGAAATATTTAATATAAAATTGTAAATGGGACAAAAATATATATCTTTTTGTATATATTGTATAAACACATGTGGTAAAAGTCTTCTTGCAAATAAGGCACAGTTTCTGTGCTGGTTTAACTTGATAAGACAAAATATCTCTCTAGTGTCTCCTTGTGGATAAAAAGTAAAAATGGTTTAGCACAAAAGCGTCTCTTTAAAGTCCAACAACCTTTTCTACACACACATTCATAGCAACTTGTGATAATTATGAGTTAAGTGCAAAGTGAGTTTTACTTAACAGGTGGGCTGGTTCAAAACACCCGGTGAAGATGTGACGCTGAACATTCCAGGAAACATTCGGAACATCTGTGTGCTGCAGAAACAACATCTCTGTATATTGTGTGTTTTTAACCCTTTTGAAAAGCTGATGTTAAAGTCCAGCACATTTTCCCCACCTGATATGTGACAAATACACATATTTACATCAAATGATACAATAAAACACCTCGGGAGGATTTCTTAACAATCCAAATCTACTTGTAGTTGCATTTTTGGGAAGTCTTCATCGTCTTTTCATTTATTATAGAGCCAGAAGGTAAATGGTGACTGGTAACTGATGTCTTCAAGTCAGGCTGGTGTAACACTGACGGTGCTTTGAGTGTTGGCATGGCAACCTTGACTTTAAAGGGAAACGTGTCCTCTGTCATACTAGAGTGGAGTGAATCGCTCCACCTGCTGCCTCTTTCCCTTGATTAGGGAGTCAGCCAATCAGGGCCCTGGCAGCTTCCTAGAAAAGGCTCACCAGGGCAGGTGCGACCATGTTGTTTCTGATTGCTGCCACTCCATCAGACCAAAGTGGGCGGAGGAGTTTGGGGTTTTCTCCACCCACCCTCAGGTAGTGTGATGGTGTCCTGTACAAAGGACACTGGTGGGTGCTGCACTTGGCCATAGCCCGGATTCGTTCTGATCTCTCGCTCGCTCCTCTGGCCTGGAGTGAGTGAGGAGGAGCACACAGGAGGAGTGTCTGGCCTGGAGCAAGGGCCATGGAGCTGCCAGTGGAGAGTCATACCAGCTACTGGGTCAACAGAGGCAGGCTGGGACTGCACTGGAGCACACAGCATAGGAGCGTCCAGCGCTCCAGAGTACTGTGGGAAATGTCACAATGGACTTTTGATCATTTCTCATGTTTTAGTCTTTAGTGTTAATTTTGGGATGTTGGTCCAATTTAACACTAAGAATAGTTAATTTAACACTAAAAAAGAGTTATATGGTTGATATGTAACACTGATATGAGAGTCAAACCTGAGTGTTAAAAAGGAGTGTTTCCTGATCAACTCTGTAGGAGTCATTTTGGACAAAATAACTCCTGAAAAGCTAACTCTGAACTCCCAAAGCTGCTATAACACCTGCAGAGTTAATTTGCAGACTCCACCCCTTTATTCTAAAAGTTGGACTGGTAGCAACCGATTGGCTGCAGAGCTGCTGGAGCTGCAGTGGGTGAGGTGCATTGTGGGTAGTCATGTTTTTAGTTAGTTTGTTCTATTTTTGGGTGTTTATGCATGTTTATTTTGGGGGGTTGTGTTGTTCTTTGTTATTACTTTGTTCACTGTTGCAAATGTGGTGTTACTTGTTGTGTCATGTTGGCACCATACGTGAGGAGGCTGGTCACAGGAATGGAACCACTATATTAACTCTAACACCAGTGTTAAATTGTCATCTCCAGTGTTAAAGGTGTCATCACCTATAAAACCGTGGATATCTACGTCCTATTATAGTCTTTTAGACCATTAAAATAAATTGTATTGGAAAAATAAATAAAAAATGTGATTGTTTAATCCTTTTTTGTAAAGGGCATATTTTCTCGCGAGATCACACGCGATATTTCGGCTGTCTTGGACGCGCGCAGGACTGAGGAGCGCGTTGATTGGTGGAAGGAAGCAGGACGCAGCTTCAGCGTCTCGCTCCAAAACAACAAAAGTTATAACTGAACCCGACCTGGCAGTGACCTACGGGATCTAACCGTGTATTTACGAGCCTGAGCCTCGCATCGTGTGTAATGGCGTCCTCGCATGTTGTTGAGTTGGGACAAAGCAAGCTAACAGCCAGGCATCGGCTCTTATGCTGTTGTGAAGGTGGAATACACACACCGATTGGAGTTTTGTTTCGCATAACACGGATTATAACATGAGTCGTCAACAGTAAGACATAATTTATGCGTTTCACGTTATGAAATGAGCTTTGTTGTGCTGGTTTGTTCGCTGCTGCTTCATATTTGGTTATATTCGACCTTTGTGTCAGCATATAGGCCAGAGCTCAAGTTCTGGTTTTGGAGTGCGCGTGCTCGTGGGGTGCATGTGAGCTGGTTGAAGAAGGCAAAAGTAAACAAACGCGTCAATGTTAAATATCGGCTTCTCAGCCAGTGAAAAATCATTAGGAAGCCATTATAGACATTTTTTCAAGTGGAAAAGTGAAGATTTCAGGTGATGACTCCTTTAAGAGTTACTATATTAACTCTAACACCAGTGTTAAATTTTCAACTCCAGAAGAGTTGGTTTATGAAACTAAATCAGAGTTAAAGTACCAACTCTCCAAGAAGAGTTAAATTAACTCTTTCTGGTGTGGACCCATATAGACACTTTAGAAGTGTTGAAATCAACTCTGATAGTGTTAATGTGAGCATGCTGAATTTGCTGTGTAATACCTGTGTGTGTGTGTGTGTGTATGTGTGTGTGTGTGTGTGTGTGTGTGTGTGTGTGTGTGTGTGTGTGTGTGTGTGTGTGTGGGTCTCCACAGCAGGTGACATGGTGGTGGGAGGAGTTGCCACTGGCCTGTGGTGAGCCCCGCCCCACTGGTAAGCCTTGGCTATAGGTTTTTGACATTGTTTTAAAATCAGTGCTAAAATTATTATTGTTTTTAACAGATATTATCCTGATTTTTATGTCGTAATAAATTATTGTTTTAACACTCCGACTGACACCACGACTCTCAACTTCTTGGGCAAAAATGAACTGAAGTGCTTTAGGGAAATTTTAAACTAATTCATTGGGTGGCGTTGCTGGTTTTTATAAAACATAATCAGTGGGTCTCTGTGATGCCACACTGTGGTCCAAACAGACAACCGTCGTTCCAACACCACCTGGTTTCCGGTTTTGAAGATAAAAGTTCAGTAAAATTAAGATTCAAGACAAAATGTTGTGCTTCAACGTCCAGGTGTCAACAAAACATTCCTCTGGGTTCCAACAAAGAGTCACACTTGGACCGGAGCTAGTAAAGGGAAGGTTCTGGCTCTTCAGTGGAAGTCTTACTTTCACCAGTGCTGCAGCTGAAGGTCCATGGCAGAGTTTAAGTTAATGTCTGTGACATCCAGGAACTCTGCGTTAAAGATACTGGACTGAGCATCGCTGTAGGCGGCGGCTGAGCTGAGCGGTGTCAGTTCTAGCCACTCCATCATTTCCCACGGCGTCTCGCTGTAGGCCATGCTGACCACCCCTTGTACCTCAGGGACAGCCTTACTGCTAATGGGGGACAGAGGGTGGTCTGGCAGGTCTCTGTTGGTCAAAGCTTTGTCCTGTTGGGGATGGTGAGGGTGGCAGCGATGGCCGCTATATTCTTCAGCGTTCCTGTTCCCGTCACTTTTCTGGAGCTCATCAGCAGCCATTTTAAGAGCGGACACCTCCCCTCCACGCTCCACAGGACTGTTCAGCAAAGTCTGCAGGTGGCTGTCAGAGATGTGATGGGCAGCGTGGTCATAAGGAAGCTGACCGGAGGACAAGGACTCAAAGTGCCGGTGGAACCTTGGAACAAGGAGGCCAGGACACCCTGGGGACACAGTAATGTGAGGCACAACTTTGGTTACAGAGGACCTCTCCCTCACTTCTCTGGCGTTAGCTGGCATCTCTTGAGGAGAAAGAGGAGAGGAGGGAGTGTCACACTAGGTAGCGGATGCTAATGAGTCTAAGACTGACTGACCAGAACCCAACCAAACACTGGGATGAAGAGGAATGTGTGACCTGTTCAGAAAGCTACTCTAGAAAAACAAACACACCTTTATTTAAACCTTAAAGGAGCCAGATCATGTTATTTTAAACCTTTGAGAGCAAAGCTAGGCACAAGATATGATAAAATCTTACCGTTGGCACTACTGAGATGTCATTTATCTTAAAGCAGCATTCCGCAACTTTGCAGTTATATGCTCTCTGTCGCCCTCTAGAGGCTTGCTGTAACGTCACTGTCGTAACATTAAATCTCTCTCTGGGGCATAAGAGGCATGTTTACATTCCTAATGTCAGGCAAAACAATGAAAACAAACTTTTCCACCTCCACACACTGAATAAATAGTTTTATCAGGACTGTATAACAACTTTATGCCCGACCAAACACAATAACCCTGGTGAAATCATTTATTACTTACCTAGCCATTAGCAGCACGGCTAGGTCAGAGTCCGTAGTTCATGCTGTTCTTTCTAAAAGAGCTCTCCAGCGAGGAAAAGACGACCCAATAATAACTCTGGTCTTTGCTCTTGCTCTATCACGTTCTCCTTTTCTTTTCCTAGATTCCTCTGATGAGGGATTTCTAGCTTTCTTTGGTGAATCTGCTGCTGCTACAGCGAGTCTACGTTATACAATTATGGCAAGCCAAAGGGATTAAAAATTGCGCGTTCTAAACTCGCATTATGTCCGCCAAAACGCTCGTTCAAGACGTGCATTTTGGCAGACATAACGTGCGTTTAGAACGCACGCTTTTTTAATTCCTTTGGCTTGCCATATGCTGCCGTAAAGCAACACCCAGTCAGTACTTTCGGTACGACCCGAGCTCAAAAACTGTATAGTGCGGTAAACAGATGTGGGACCCCCCAACACTATCACAGGTATGAAAATGAACATAATAGTATGATGCCAAAACTTTATAAAAAAAGCATAATTTTAAGGTGTAAAAGTTGCTTTAAATATGAGTTATTTTCATCAACCTGAATTTATACCCAGAAACTAAACAGTCTGTTTCAGTTAAGCCCCGCCCACACCCGCTCTGACAAAACGCACTTACAACAGCGTCTTACAAAAGTCAATTTCTGTATTGGCTATGGTGGTCTAGCTTGGTGACCTAAATAATCAGACAGCAAGTGAAAATAATTAGTAACATAAAGGAATCACAGGAGCCATTTTCGACCTGGTAATACTTTATGACAAAGCACAGCTGTAAACCTCCACTGAAAGGTGCAAGGCAGCTCCAAAGACGTGTGTTAGGCAACAATTGGTTTGTAACAGATTCAGTGGTGCAGTGGTTAGAGCGTTGGACTGGTGTGTAGGTTCGACTCCCGGTCGCAGCAGTAACTTTTTTTCTTCTTTTTTAGCTCCACTTGCCAGTGTTATGTTTTCAACCCTTTACTGGTAAACTGTTAAAAATATAAAAGGACTGATCTTGTTGTTTATTTAACCAGTGTGTGTCCATGTGAGGTCAGCAGAGTAAATCAATGAAAAAGCTGTTTGGAAATGACCAAATTCGAAGATGTTTAAGAGACGCAAAATATTTTACAGAAAATAATCAATAAAACTAATATATAAATGAAATCTGCTTCAGCTGGTTAAATAAACTACTACCGACACCACGGGAGTCGAACCGGCGTCAGCAGACGGCAAAAGGCAGGCACCAATACCACTGGACTACCAAAGACAATACAATAGCAGGTTCACCTAAGACACTGTTGTAGGCGTGTTTTGCCACAGCAGGGCGTGGGCGGAGCTTTGCTAAAACAAAGCGTTTCATTTCCAGGTATATATTCAAGCTGATGAAAATAACTCGTATTTAAGATAAATAACATCTCAATAGTGCCAACAGTAATATTTTATCATATACTGTGCCTACCTTTGTGCTTTGCAAATAGCATGATGTGGAAACTTTAAGGACACTTTTACTCACAATGCTAGTTGGATCCATTCACTTACTGTGTTTTACGCTAAGCTAAAGGAGTACAGTCGGGTCCGGAGAATGACTGGGTTGGTTACAAATAGTTTTTTCCCCACTTATCTAACTCTGGGAAATATGTCAACAGACAAAATTAAAATTTTGCATAGAATATCTCTTTAAGGGGTTGGATTAGGGGGTTAAACCACCAAATAGTTCCTGAGCGCAGCCACAGCTGCAGCTCACCGCTCCCCACGGGGATGGGTCAGATGCGAATATATAATTTCACAAGTGTGTGTGTGTGTGTGTGTGATGATGACTAACGGGACTTTAAAAAGCTCCAAAAAGTGGATTTTCCATGACATGGCTCCTTTAAAAAAAAGATCCTTTTAAATTTAAAAAGGCTTTTCTGGCCAGTTCTTTTAAAGTACTTTTCTTTGTGAAGGTTTTAAATTGTTAGAAAAACTAAGTCCAGTCCTTGGGATTAATATGTTCTGTTGTAATAATAATTACATTATAGGTATTTCTACTCAGAAGGGGGAACCCTGATGGGTTGGAATTTTGTAAACCTCTCACTTGCCCATAACTCTGGTTGCTCCCAGGTTAGCGTCTCTGTCCTGAAGTTTCTCTGAACAGATGCTGTTCAGGAAGCTATCTACAACAGGTAATTATCCTTAGCTTTCCACCACAAACATAACTCAGAATGGTGACAAAATGGATTTATAGTGTCTTTTACTGATATTACACCCAATCGTTTTCCTCCATCATGCCGATTAGCCCGGCTGTGTCTTTATTCTGACTGATACACGTGTCACCTATCACCAGAGTGACCTGTTCTTGGATTATATTACAGCGAGTCACTAGAAGGGGATTGAAAGTTCCTGATATAAATGATATTTCTTCCACTTACCTCCACTCTCTATGAGAACATCCAAGAGTTCGTCCATCTGCTCGCTGCGACTCAGCTGCTGTAATAAGAGACAGTGTGTTTGTTTTACGTCTGATTCTCAGCTGTTTCTATAGTAACTGAAGCAGAATCACAGCATTTCATAGGTTTTGTTAATAACTAGTGCGTAGATACACTAATGGTTCGTTATGATGAAATAAGGGTTAACTGATGTAAAAATAATAATTTGTTATTGATAAAATAATAATTCATTGTAATGGAAGGGTAGCTCATTTCAAACTAACACAATAAAGTTAGTTAATAATGAACTAATGTTGGATTATTTTACCGTTTGTTACCAATGACCTCTTTTTTTACACAAGTGTAAACAATAAATATGGATACAGTAAAATCAGGGAAACATGTACAAACAATGTATTTCTAGTTTGTAAAGCAGCTAGAAACAAAAGCCTCTTTTATAAAACAATGCCGCCAATTTCCGGTGAGAGTTGGACTCCGCCAAGGCTGCCCTTTGTCACCGATTCTGTTCATAACTTTTATGGACAGGATTTCTAGGTGCAGCCAAGGTGGTGAGGGGATCCGTTTTGGTGGCCTAAGGATCAGGTCTCTGCTTTTTGCAGATGATGTGGTCCTGTTGGCTTCGTCAGAACGTGATCTCCGGCTTTCGCTGGAGCAGTTCGCAGCCGGGTGTGAAGCAACTGGGATGAGAATCAGCTCCTCTAAATCCGAGACCATGGTCTTGAGTCGGAAAAGGGTAGAATGCCTTCTCTAGGTCAGGGACGAGGTCCTGCCCCAAGTGGAGGAGTTCAAGTATCTCGGGGTCTTGTTCACGAGTGAGGGAAGGGTGGAGCGTGAGATCAATAGGCGGATTGGTGCTGCGTCTGCAGTGATGCGGGCGTTGTACCGGTCTGTCGTGGTGAAGAGAGAGCTGAGCCGAAAGGCGAAACTCTCAATTTACCGGTCGATCTACGTTCCTACCCTCACCTATGGTCACGAGCTTTGGGTAGTGACCGAAAGAAAGAGATCATGGATACAAGCGGCTGAAATGAGTTTTCTTCGCAGGGTGGCTGGGCTCTCCCTTAGAGATAGGGTGAGGAGCTCGGTCATCCAGGAGGGGCTCGGAGTAGACCCGCTGCTCCTCCACATCGAGAGGAGCCAGTTGAGGTGGCTCGGGCATCTGATTAGGATGCCTCCTGGACGCCTCCCTGGTGAGGTTTTCCGGGCACGTCCAACCGGGAGGAGACCCAAAGGAAGACCCAGGACACGCTGGAGAGATTATGTCTCTCGGCTGGCCAGGGAACGCCTTGGGATTCCCCCGGAGGAGCTGGCCCAAGTGGCTGGGGAGAGGGAGGTCTGGGCTTCCCTCCTTAGGCTGCTGCCCCCGCGACCCGACTCCGGATAAGCGGGAGAAAATGGATGGATGGAATGCCGCCAATTTGCAGCAACGCCGAGGCGGCATTTGGGAGCCTAAGGTTGTTAATAAGAGCTCAGACTGTGGCAGTAATGTGGTGCAATCGTGTCCTTACGCGATGGCGGTATAAAGGAGGTATGGGGGCGGTCTCTACGCTGTCACAGACGTCCGTGTATCTTAGACATAACTTGCTTTTTATTGCGATCGAAGCCACGCTCATTACGTTTTTTTTTGACAATCCGCTTCTAAAGGCGTCTGTCCTCCACCGTCCCCATAAGCAGTCCGATGATCTGAGCTCCAGCTCTAATGGAGAGAAGCTCCCGGAGCTCTGCATCACTCCAGTTTATCATCTCAGCTGGTTCTGTTTAAAAAGTGAAACTTATGCACGTGTTTACTTTCATTTTCAATATAGTTCCCGGCTGGAGCTCGGCATTAATTCATCATGTGATCATGACACCACCCTCTGTTGCGCCAAGGCGTAATGTGCATTCACAAGTCCAGCATTGCGTTAAAATTACTATCAAGCGTGGCGGCACATTACGCCTTGGCGCAACAGAGGGTGGTGTCATGATCACATGAGAATAAGTTTAGCCTTTAGGAGTGGATTTAAAAAAAAATTTAATGAGCGCGGCTTTGATCACAATAAAAAGCAAGTTATGTCCAAGATACATCGAAGTCCGCGACAGCGCAGAGACCGCCCCATACCCCTTTTATACCGCCATCGTGTAATCTTTTATAAAAAGGACATGATTGCGCCACATTACCGCCACGGACTGAGCTCTTATAAACGACCTTAGGCTCCCAGATGCCGCCTCGCCGTTGCGGCTTATTAGTCGCATTGTTTTATAAAAGAGACTTTATAAAAAGGGCTAGCATATGACGGTAACTGAGGTGATCTTTACCATACAGAGCCAAACACACATAAGACTAGGAAATTATTGAAAGTGAACTAAACCATTGGTGTAACAAACAAGTACAACACAGGTGATAAGAATAAGAAAAGACAGGAGAAAACTGAAGCTGAAGCAACGCCACATGGTAAAATAAAATCCCGGCATCCATCTCTAGTGGAATTTAGCACAGATTTGTGTTTACCTGCTTGACTGCATCTTCATAGCATGGGGGCTGTCTTAGATCAGATGAGTCTGACTCTGAGCTACTGAAGGCAGGGGGGGAGCCCTGACACTTTAGGCCAACATGCCGGGAAGACGGCAATACTGACATCTATATGAGAAATAAGTGAGAAGTGACATTAGCATTGTGGAGGGGAATGTGCAAATTGAGAGATGGAGGAAAAAAAGAATGTTTGAATTAAATACGGTTTCATCTAAGACGGTTTGGCGTTGTAAAGTAAAAGACAAGAGAGACAATGAACCAATCAGAGATGGTTTAGAGTGAACGGACAAAAGAAAAGCGAGTGAAGGGATTCAGTTGGAGTTTAGTGCACCACTCTGAGGTTTACCTTTGGCTGTATGTTGTGGCTTTCAGCCTTGGTGGAGCCGTTGTGGTTCAGGCCACAGTCAGCGGAGCCGGGAAACACCGGCTGTAGGCTTCTCTGGTCTGAAGGATACGAACAATTCACCTGCTGGTCGCAGCTCCGCTGCTGCATCTGCAGTTAGCATCACACATGCAGTTTTCTTTAAAATCATGCACTCACAAAATAATACTAATGCTACTAATTATTCACAGAGTTGCATGTAAATAGGCGTGTAAGATGAAACTGATGAAGGTTTATGAAAATGATGTGTGTAGAAGCGCTCTGAAAGGGAGGAGCTTGGAGTTGTTTAGGGTGGATGCATATTGGTCTAGTTACACTCAGCTCAGCAGTCCTGAAGGACATGAAAGATATTTCTTCAAAAAGAATGCTGCAGGTGGTTCTACAACCCACCTGGGTGTAGGACACACTAACCCTGAATCCACACTGGAGGCATCGGCGTCGCGGAACAGCAGCGTGCTTGGCGGCGCGTCAATCCACACAGGGGAGCGTCTCTGTCGGTGCTGTCTTCCTCCCTGACTCCTGAGCAGAGGCGCCCCCAGAAAGTTTTGATAAGGGTGGCCAGACGGGGTCAGAGAAAAGTTTGGGGTGGCACACCAAATTGGTCCTTGTGGTAACTCTGGAAGAGTTTAGCCTGTGGCGATGCATGCTCCTTTATTCTTCTTTGTTTTTATTATTAAAAAACAGTATGCATCCAAAACGCTTACTCAAATTTGAGAAATACAAAAATTTCAGAAAATTACATTTCAGTTATTTTAAATGTTATTTCAAAATTCATTTTAGAAATTAAATTTTTTTTTTATAATTTTGTTGTCACAAAAAACTATGGTGAGATGGTATAATTTTTTATTGGGTTTTTAGTTTATGTCTTGATTAAGATCAATTTATGGTTTGTGTGAACATTAAAATTATTTATTAAAGAACACTGGTCTTCCCTGGAGTGGCCAGTGGGGTGGCCATGGCCACCCTTGGCCACCCCTTGGGGGCGCCACTGCCCACGAGATCACAAAATCCCTCGAGACTTCAAAGGTCATGGTTTGTTTATGCCCGCCGCCATTAAACCAAAAAAGGAACTCACGTGTGACATCGCTGTGTGATGTCATATATAATGTTGTTCCTCTCTGCCAGGACTAAAGCCATGAAAAACACACCGCATCACTTCTGGAACGATGCAGGGAGTAAATAGGCCGTGAGGTCACACGTATAGACGTAATCTACATAGATATGAAATCGCATTGCTGCAATAGACTTTTATTTTGAAAATTTCCAGATGTTTTACACTGAAACCAGGTGTGATTTCCTATCTAGCCCTATGTTAACTGTGGAAATTGACGTGTCCCAGAAGTGGCTCACGGCAAAAATAGAACCCAATCCTATATTTAGCGGTGCAGTACGGCGCGGTGTGGCATGGCGCCTCTGGGATGTGCTCAGATGATCAATGCAGTGCCGCTGATGCCTCAAGTGTGGATTAAGAGTCAGGTCACACTGCTCTGCATAACATAAATACATCCTTTAAAATGTGAAGGCTGGTCCAGATCAGAAAATGTTTTCAGTCCTTTAGCAGCCTACAGATGTCTGTTTCTGACATAATGATAACTGGTAGACATGATACCTGTACATTGTGAGTTCTGTGTCCACAGCTGTCCCGTCCAGG
The DNA here is from genome assembly GCA_006937985.1 of Aphyosemion australe. NCBI lineage: Eukaryota > Metazoa > Chordata > Actinopteri > Cyprinodontiformes > Nothobranchiidae > Aphyosemion > Aphyosemion australe. The sequence continues at coordinate 377,805 of SSNS01000491.1, read as the reverse complement.
TGGAGGGGACAACAGGTAGGGGTGGTTAGGAGATGACGGCTGGGAACGGCTGCAGGCTTTTCCAATGGGAGAGTCCTGCGGGGAGCACTGTGGGCTGAGGAAGGCTGACATGGCTGATGGGCTTCCACAGGAAGGACCTGTATCTATACACTGCCCCCCCTTTATGTTTTTTGTGGAACTGATAGTATGTCTGAGATCCTCCATGCAGCCACTAGGAGGACACTTGAGCTGTTTGGGAGAAGACAGGGGGCAGCTGGAGGACAAGGACATGGGCTCCTGCTTGATCATCACTCCCAAATAATGCTGCCCCATCGTGGTCTGCTGCTGATGGAGCATGGAGGAGTGAGACGGAGGAGACGTGGTGTCCTGTATCGCTCCATAGCAGCGTTTCCTCTTGTGGAGTTGCATCTTCAGCTCTTCCACCTAACAAGCACCATCACAGCAGGAGGTCAATCATAAAGTCACAGCTGTTGTCAGAAGCTTGTATCATGTCTAATCCTGGTCCTTTAACCGTTTCCTTTATAAGGTGGACAGATACAGAAAGCTTTCACATCACATCACCTTTACCACCTTTTGTTATGTTACAGCTTTATTCATAAATGGACTTGAATATTTTCTCCTCATAATTCTGCACACAACATCTCATAAAAATAACATGAGAAAAGGTTTTGGGAGCTTTTTTTTTTGCCAATTTGTTTAAAAAACAAAACAAACCTGAGTAATCACATGGACACTAGGATTCACAGTCTGCTCAGTACTTTGTTGATGCACCTTTGGCAGCAATTGCAACCTCAAGTCTTTTTGAATATGACCCACCAGCATGGGAGGTTTCTCCATCTGGTTTGATGGGAAGCATTGGTGCAGCCCTTTTAGGATCTCTCCAGAGATGCTTTGTTCTGATGTTTGTGGATCAACGACAGCATCCCGGACCACGCCATCCAGATCGAGTGGCTAACATGCTATCAAGCGGACGGAGCTCTAGTCCAGGGAGGTAAGACCCGAGGTGGGGAGCCTGGAGATGCTGTTGTGGTGGGTAAACTCTGCTCTCCGCTGCCGTTCTACCTACCAAGGGAGTTCACGGCCATTCTGCTAGTGGCTGTGAACTCCCTCCCAGCCCCAACAACAACAGGACTGAGGCACTGAACATCAGTGAGCAGCAGACAGCTCTCCCAGATGGAGGCTGGAAACCCCAAACGTCTTGGTCACATTAACTTTCCCACAGATGGAAACAATGGATGGACAATGTTTACGCCACAGGCGCCTACAAAGTCCTACATCTCCCCCCGTTGGTGCTTCAGACCACTCCACTGTTCTGCTAATGCCTGCGCTGTGGTGTGGTGACCACTGGTTAAGGTCACCAGACCAGTGAAAAGGCTGATATGCGTGTAGCTGGAGGGGTCGTCAGAGGCAGAGGACTGCTTCTCCACTACTGACTGGAGTATGTTAAGACTTCAGAGAAGCAGCCACCTACAACAACACCACAGAGTCTGTCACCTACACGTGGAAGTGTAGGGATGATGTCACAGTCACCAGAACCATCACTACCCAGGTCAGCCAGAAGCCATGGCTGACAGGAGAGGTCCACAGGAGCTGGCGACGAGCTAGCCCTGAGGACAGCGACTGACTGACTGTCTGGCTTAAATAACCAGCAGAATGAAACATTCAGCCTGTAACTCTACGTTTCTTCATATTTAATTTATTATTGAACCATTATTTCTTTCTTTCTGACAGGAACCTCTCCTCTGTCCTGACCGCGTTTACAATAATAAATTTACAACCTCTGCAACTAGTTTGTTCTCTTCTAATTCAGCAGCCAGTGCCTCGATCTCGCTGTCAATAAAGTTGTTTTTTTTTTCTGGAAAGAATGCAGGGAATCACCTCACGAGCTGAGAACGTGGTGTGACCAAATCTGGTTAATTGAGGGCGTTTCTGTATGTAAACGACAGTGAACGGGCACGAGCACCTGGGTATGCACAGGTGGGATTTATCATCAGAGGACTCTGGAGGAACATGTGTACGAGAGGCCACCACATGTTTCATAAATCAGGACTTGGGCCGTTCGTACGAACATTCTAAATTTCGTTCATAGGAACAAATATAGGAATATTTCTACGAATGTTTGAAGAATGAGGGCTCTGGTAATTTTTCAGTTTTTGAGGAGTGAGCACCACCTCACCCCTGCCACATAGACCCAAGGGATAAACCATCAACCCTGCTCAACCATCCCCTGTCCTGGAGGGGTCACTCGATAGGACAGGGAGAAGGTTATAGAGCAGTTTTATTCACTAGGCAGTGAGGTGGCTTAACTCCCTCCCTGTCCTGCCTCCAGCACCCAACGACTCTAATCTACTATCACACTGTATACTCTCTATGACCACACAGTCCCTTTGACTCCATGCTTGGTTTGTGCTCTGACATTCACTTAGAGCTTCATGGCTAATGCTGTGAACACTTATGTACACAATATTTCTCAGTTTTATAGTTTTAATGAATTTACAAAAGCCTCCTTTTTCACGTTGTCGTGGAGTTTTGTCTGTAGAACCTTGACAAACGTAATCTAATCCACTAAATCCATACTTAAACGATCTCAGAAACAACAAAAATAACCATGACATGACATCAGTTATTCACCTGTCTCTGCTCCTGGTGTAACTTCCACGTGAGTTCTTCGATCACCTTCTGCTTCTCCACCAGCATTTTATCTTTCTCAGCATCTGGACCTCCACCCTCCCCCAGCCTTTGGTCTCTTCCACTCAGCTGGTCACCTCCTGCCCCCTGGACCTCCTCTATGCTTAGCTGCGCCGGGGACGGCTGCAGGTGGAACTGGTTTGGGGAGGACATGGGGACATCGCTAAAGCTGTCAGGGAGGGAGCCGCTCAGAGAAAGCTCCGAGGAGGCTGGAGAAATGGGCGGGGTCGAGGAGGTGCTTGGGTAAGGGTAGAATCCCCCCTGGGAGAGAGCGCTGGAGGACAGCGGCGACTGGTAGGAGGACAGGGACCCTGTGGGTGTGACTGGGAAGGTCAAGGTGGTGATGTCAGAGGATCCTGAAGGCGAGGAGTCTGACGTGGAATCCTTGAAGGGTCGGAGGCGCTCGATGAGAGCCGTCTTGGTGCCGGAGACGGGCATGCCTCGGATACGCAGGTGCTGCCTCAGTTCTGACACCTCACACAGCAAAACAAAAATTAACTTATGATCTTTAAGCTGTGAATTTGGTCATTCTCTTCCACTATCACCTACTTTGAGATCTTCCAGGTTTACAGGGAGAGGCCCGACTTTGACAGGAGAGGTGCTGCTCTGGGAGGAGTACGCGTTTTTGACTGGAGAGGATGAATTACTGCTGGCTGTGCTAGACGCACCGCTAGTGCTGCAGGCTGATGGTTGCTCAGAAGCTCCTCTGGAACTGGAAACACAACAGAATCCTATGTTGGGATCTGACTAGAAGGGTCTGGGTGATGATTAGACATCATTCCTGGTTTACTGCTCAGTATTTAGCTGTGATGTGGGCGTGACTTACTTCTGCTCTGGTGGGTGAGACTGGTAGACGAAGCTGGACTGCTTCTGCTGGGCCTGGACCTGTGTCTGCAGGGCGTGGGAGTGCTGCAGGGGTGAGTGCTGCATCGGTGAGTGTGTGTGAGTGTGTTTCTGCTGGCTCAGGATCTGCAGCTGCAGGAAGAGCTGCTGCTGCTGGAGGAGTCGGGCGTAGGCCGAGTCCATGGGTGGGGGGGACTTCTCTGCCTTCTGGTCTGGAGGAATGTACTGGTGGTATTTGAGCTTCTTCACTTTGGGCTTCACATCTTTAGGCTTCTTGTGTCGGTTCTTGTCTGAAGTCTTAGACTGCTCAGGAGAAGGAAGGTTAGTTGGGCTACATCTTTGAGAATAAAGACAGGTTTAATATTTTACCTTGACTATAGCAGGAACTGGTATTGGGGGGGTTGCCTGGCTATTGTTGGTCCCAAACACATGTTCTTCCTGGCTTTGGTCAAGTGGGTCCCTGTTTGTCCCACCCTGTTCACAAATCAACCACCTACATGTTAGTATTTCACTGGTAGCTAACGGAAGCTTGTTGGGCTTCATTTCTAGTGTGATGCTGCTGTTACCGAGTCAGCGTGAGAGAGCTGCTGCATGAGAAACAGACAGGGCATGTGCAGTTCCCTCTGTGACCACTAGAGGGCAGCAGAGGCAAAGGAAATGAGAAAACCTCTTCTCTTACCTGCTGTGGGCTTGTGAGGGCAGGCGAGGAAGAGGAGGAGGCTATGCTGCCAACAGCATCAGATGAAGGGCAGGCCGAGCCCTGAGACTCATCACTTTGGTGCTGCTCAGGAGACAGACTCTCACTGCTGCTCTCCTCATCAAAAGCATAAGAGTCCTCCTGCTTTGGAAACTTTCCCTGGTTCACTGTGTGAAAGGGCAAAATGAAAAGGTTACAAATGTAAATGCCTTTGAAGTAATCAGATTACAGCTGGATGTGGTGAAAATCACACGTCTGCAGGTGTAAATGTGATTTGTTCTTCATGAACACATCCCAGAGGAAAAGAGACATCACTCATGAAGTTCTGATGTTGGTTCATGAACATGAGTTTAGAGAACGGCAGAGTTGGCTTTACTGCCTCAGGGTATTAGATCCTTTTCTCAGATGATGCAGAATTTCACAAGTTAAAAATTACATAAAGCTCAATATCTCCAGTGTTGGTCCTTCTAGACCAGTGGCTCCCAATCTGGGGTCCATGACCTCCCAAGGGGGTTCCACAATCTAGCCTGTGCTGAGGTTACCAAGATTATATTTGCATTTATAAAATCCAGATGACACTCCGAATAGTAAAATCAAAAATCCGTGGAAGAGGCATATACAGGATACATATAATTTTTTACGTGTTTTAATTCAACTTAATGATTTTATTAATGCACATGATGTCCTTGAGAATTTCAGAAAATAGAACCCAATCCTATCTTTAGCGTCCCAGCCGCGCTGCTTCTGGGATGCACCTGAAAATTGCCATGTTGTGACTGCTTTGGAGCATAACCCCAACTTCTCACTGGAAGCACTACTGATATATACACATATATAGGATGGCTTGCCAGGCTAGCAGTCAGTATCATGCTGCTGAATCAGATCATAATAGGAGAGAGACTATCCCAGCTACAAGCCATGCTGGAGCCAAAGGCTCCAGCATGGCTTGAAAACATTTGTTCTGTCTTCCAGGTCATTTGGCAACAGACAATCTTTTTAGGCTGCAGCTACAAAAACAAGACCCCAGAACAGCAGTGCTATTTCACCAGGTGAAAAGTTAACAACCGTGCACACAATAAGACCATGTGTACAAACTAATTATAGTGATTTCATCAGATAGAGATTTGAACATAATGTTTCTATAACACAACATAAATTTAAATTATGGCTGCCAAAGTTGACCACATAAAATAAATAAATGTAAAACTGCCTTTAAATAAACATGATGTGCTGGTTCTATTATAACTATAGAACTAAGACAATCTGCAACATTTATTTCTTATGACCAGTAGATTCTAGAAAATGTAAATAGAATACTAAGCTCACACCTTCAGTTGTAATATATTTTGAAGTTTAGTTTTTCAGGTGACCACTAATGCTTAATCTAGATATGGAATCCCCCACAAAAAAGACAGGTGTGTTTTTCTGTAGTTTTCCAAATAAATCTCAGGAACCACTGGACAGACTAACTCACTTACACATTTGATTTAATCAATATATACACAATTAAATAAGTAAAAGGCTCGATATACATCTATATTGAAACTTAACATTACTATGATGGGTGGTACATAAACAGAGTGTGTAAGCGGGGCATGTTTCCTTCTACGGGAGCCCGTGAGGACAAAATGCATTTACTGATTTGTAACAAGTGGTTACAAAAGTGTCGTCATTCATAAACGTTGTTGTTTTACACAATTACCTCTTCGCTTGCTGCCAGTGATGAAAGGGAGTCTGATGTGCTTGTCATTTAGCTCCAAAGGATTTTTGACCCTAATGGCCATCCGTTGGTAAGGTCTTACTTGAACACAAAAATACTGCTTGCTTACAATGATTTAGGTATGTACTGCCCCTTATCGCCAGGGAAAATACACACAGTCACTTTAAAGAGGACATGCTTTTAAATTTAAAGTTGTGGTACAAATACAGTGGAACTGCAGTTCTTAGGTCTGATTTCATCATTATTGTTGCTCTGCAGACCCCTCCTCTACCCCTGATCTGAGGAGAGTCTGAAAATAAGCTCCCTCCACTGAGCAAAACCTTACACTCCACCCCAGTCGGACATTTTTGTAGTTTGATAGAGAAATTATTATTTACAGTAGCAGAAACATTATATTTGTATTTTTTAAACATGTGGGGAGAGTTTTCCATCCAGCTGTGTTTCAGGGCTGACAACGCTCATGCATTAAGCATGAGACACACGACCAACGGAGGGACAACACGTGACAACTAGAGACTTAAAATGCACAACACACTGTACTTAAGGGCTAAAGAAGTGCATTTTCCATGAAATGTCCCTTTTAAATCAGACTGTTGTACACAACAATGTGTCTGACCAGATGTATGCCAACACCGCCGTCTGTCACTGACACCTAGTGTGACACTCAGCCTGGAGGTGTGACGCTGTGTGGAGGAGAGAGCCATGCAGCCACTTTACCTCATGGCGTGGTGGAGTTCCTGCTCTGATAGAAGTACAGCTGTGATTACTGCAGGTGAGAGAGGAAGTTTAACAGAGCTGGTGTGTGTGTGTGTGTGTGTGTGTGTGTGTGTGTGTGTGTGTGTGTGTGTGTGTGTGTGTGTGTGTGTGTGTGTGTGTGTGTGTGCGTGTGTGTGTGTGTGTGTGTGTGAGTGAGACAGCCTGGTTTCAGTCACAGTACCAGGCCCATGCTCAATGACCTTGTGATATGCGCACACACACACACACACACACACACACACACACACACACACACACGCACACACACAGCTTTTCCCCTACCACCTGTTCATATTTAACTCTCAGGAGTCCAACACACCAACGCAGCACGAGTTTGGATGTGCCCCCCCCCCACCAGATAATCTGATGTCACCATGAGGCTGAGCTGGCAGAGTTACAGGAAATCAGCAGGCAGCAAACACTTCCACTTTTCAAGTGAGCAGATTAGAGCTCAGGTCATTTCCAGAACCACTGAGCAGAGGGCAGAGGGCAGGGTGAGCAGAAAACGTTACATACAAGCTGCTGCTGAACGTAACTCAGAGGTAATGGAACACTGCTGCCACTCTCCCTTGTTGGTAAACTGTTGAAGCTGGAAACCATCCTGGATGTCTTGTTGGTTTTAGCAGCCTGTGCTAAACTCTGAATACATGTTCCCTTGGTCCACCCTGCAGGAAGCTCAGGACATGTGAACTGCTATGTTGATGATGGTAGAAGCCTCGTGCAACACACACACACACACACACACGGATGTACTTATGTTAAAATACGCTGTAAAAAATGAAATGTTGAATTAACTTAACCAACTTATGTCAACGGGTTCCACTAATTCTAGTTGCTTAAATGGAAAGAGTAATATACATTGTTATGTTACTTTTTCCATTTAAGCAACTAGGTTTAGTGGCACCCATTGACATAACTTGGTTAAGTTAATTCAACATTTCATTTTTAGAGCGTAGGGGGGAAAGCTGGATCTGAATGTAGCTGCTGTTCTTCTTTATTCACCTGTTTTTCTAACACACCAGCTGGCTGCAGATTACCAGTTCCTTACATGAAACCCTGAATGCAAACTGTGTCCAAAGAATAATATTTGCACAATTTGCACAAAGAGAATAGAATCAGAGCCGTACAATTTTTATTCAGGCCAATAAAAGTTACTATGAAATGTAAGGAACATATCTAAAGAGCAAGTCACCCCAATTCAACTTTTTAGCTGATAAAGTGTATGACTGAGTGTCTAATAGTGCTGTAGAGGTGTAGTCATTATTTTAGCATCTTACTTATTTTTAAATATAAATATTCAGACTAAAACCTTTTCAGGTTAAAACTCTGCATACATTGAATTTAAATCCGCCTCGGCTAATGGCTAAGAGGTACCCTGCAACATTAGCCAGTACCATGTTGTGTCAGCAGCACACGTGGTGCATTTTTCAAACAGGCAATGTGGGCGGGTTAAGACTCTGGTAGGGGGTGACTTACTCTTTAAGCATCCCCATAATTATTTTAAATGTCTTCAGTTCATTTGTCTTTTTTCTGAGGCTCAGTTCTTGCTTCATTGAGACACAGGGACTAAAACGTTCTCCACCAAATGGTTATGATAAATGACCCAGAAGTTCACCCATGCACATACACACTCACACGCTGGTGGTGAGCTACATCGTAGCCACAGCTGCTCTGGGACTCACTGACAGAGGCGAGGCTGCAGAGCGCTGGCCCAAAGACACAACAGCAGAATTCTCTGCAGGAAGCCAGGAATGAACCTACAACTCTCCGATTACTGGACAACCCGCTCTACCTCCTGAGCTGCTGCTGCCGCAAGCTGGAGCACTGGAACGTCATAGAGCTACAGCACACGGGTGGAGGTGGTCCTCTCAAACACTTTTATGTGCTTTTGGAAACAGGACCTCCTCCCAGAACAAAACGTCTACTTTGAGTACCATCATCATTCTCTCTGACGTCTTTCACATATTTTGCTAAAACACCATCATACCAATAGTCACACAGTGGTGGTAGTGTGGTGCTCGGGGTTTAGGGGTACGGATGACTTTGCTCTTAACTGAAATCATCATTTGATGATCTCATTTTATTTATGCAGCTCATCTTAGTTTGATTTTTTTTTTGATTAATAAAAAAAAGCAACAACTGAAGGAATCTGTGATAATTATCTGAGTTTCAGAACAAGCAACAGCACACATTTGGTCAAGAATCATTTCAGTGTGAGATTTTAGAAGGATAATGAGGAGGAGGAGTTAAGACATCAAGCTTTGGATGTGGATCTTTACTGTTTTACGTCTATGTGCTACAGCAGCTATTAGAGCACAGACATCTGGAGCTGGTTGCTGCTGCACCACTCTGATACTGATCAATGACAAATGTCTGGTTAGGATCCTGATCAAGTACATGAGATCAAATAGGGACATTCCTGGTGGAGAGAGGCATAAATAGAAGCTAGTGCAGATAGAAGTCCCGCTGCTTGATCTGGGCGATCCAGTGTGGCAGCAGGTCTTTAATGGTTTTCATCGCACCAGGGAGAGGCTTTGGCATCACTCCAAGTCCTCTTCAGTACACAGGCCTGCTGGCTGTGCTGTTAGAGGTCAGCTGAATCAGTACTTCCAGTTATTCGGGTTTTAAACTTCGCTGCTTCGGTGGAAATTAAGATTTTAAAGTACAAGCAAAAAAAAGCCCCATAAAGTTACAGCCAGCTACGGCTCTACGGTCTTTATGAGGGATATATTAGATTGTGTGTGTGTGTGTGTGTGTGTGTGTGTGTGTGTGTGTGTGTGTGTGTGTGTGTAGGCCCGAGAGGCTGGAGCAGATTCTTAAATTGTCTAATAAACACCAGATGTTCTCTGGGTAATGTATACACAGACCCGGTGCCGTGTCCATCTCCCCAGCAGGAATAACACATCAGGCCGAGCCAGCCAGCGCCTGGAGGATCAGCTGCAGCAGGATGCTGCGTCGCCTCTACCGACAGATTTGTTTCAGGATCGGTTTTGTTTTAAAGCGATGATAAGAAATCTGCTGTGAAATGACCAAACAGTACAAACACAAGCTCTAACACACGCATCTGCACCTCTGCCTGCAATCAGGAGATAAACAGCCAACGGAGACGTCTTTTATAAAAGAGCACACAGATTCCTGTCAGCCAATTGTGTTTCCTCTTGCTGGCTTATCTAAGACAGACTCCTAGAACCTGATAGGGCCTTGCCGGGCCTCTGGATTCTGTTCCCCCGCACACTTAAAAGCTGTTTATCTCGAGGCTGGAGCCTCTGTGAAATGGCAAACGGTGCCAGAGATATCATTCAACAAATCCCTGGCCTACAGTCCAGGTCCACTTGTCCCTCTGCAGACAAGAAAAAGGCCCGACAGACTGGCCTTTCTCACTGCTGCCACGCTCACCGAGTCACCAAACCAGGTCTGTTCAGCACTCGCTCACGTCTGGGACATGAAGTCCCATGTCCTGCTGCTCCAGCAGGTGGCGCTGGTTCAAGAGCGGAAACAGACCGGTGGTTTTCTTTGTTTTTGTCTGATGCTGACAAACTAAACTACACCACACACTCTTGCTGTCATTCATGTCATTTGCTGTGTCCTCCTTTTATTTTTGAGCCATGTCATACCTGATATCTGCAGTTAGAGGCTAAAGCTACATAAACATTAGCAGGTAGCACACCTGGCTGCTACTGTCATCTGTGCAGCTCTGTTCCATGATTGGTCACAACTCTTACTGTAACTGGGTATTCATCTGGGGCCTCATTTAAATGGTAAATGGCCTGTATTTGTATAGTGCCTTCTTAGGGTTCTACAACCCCCCCAAGGCGCTTTACAACACAATCAGTCATCCACACATTCACACGCTGGTGGGGATGAGCTACATTGTAGTTACAGCTGCCCTGGGGTGCACTGACAGAGGCGGGGCCTGCCGTACACTGGCCCCACCTGTCCCTCTGACCACCACCAGCAGGCAAGGCGGGTTAAGTGTCTTGCCCATGGACACAACGACAGCGACAGACTGAGCAGGTTGCGACCCTGCAACCTTCCAATTGTAAGGCAGCCACTTAACTCCTCTGCCACCATCGCCCATTTATAGAAGTTTGCATGGAATTTTTACTAAAACTCTACTTAAGCTCTGCAGAAAAAAATGCTCATGCAAACTAATACAATACTAGATTACTGCCTATGTGTAAATACATGTACCCTTGTTTTTATCTTTCTTCTAATTACCCTTTGAGTGATGGTGCTGCTGTGACAAGTGAATTTCCCCACTGTGGGATCAATAAAGTCTATTCTATTCTAATTATCCAACCCTATAGAATACTGCAGCTGGCTCAGTTCCTGCTTTATAAATCACACTCTAGGTGATTCTGGATAATATCCCACCTTCTACACACCCACTTTCTGCCTTAAAGGGTCAATGCAAAGGACTCTATGAATGATCGGTGGCACTTCACGGGTAACCATGGCAATGGAGAGGTCTAGAAAATGTAATTTCACAGAGATTAAGACAGAAAATCGTTATATTGTCTTGGAGCGGCACCGTGTTGTTGCAGTGGTGAGCTGTGTGTGCAACAGATGGAGGTAAAAATGAAAACTCCTGATAAAGAAGGGTTCAGACATGAAGGTGAAGGCAAAGAGGAAGATGGCAATAGTCATTTTAGTTATACCATCCAAAATGGCTGCATCACGAAGCTCAGGGTTATTCCTGATCAACATTTTAATGAAAACATTTATTTAATCTAAAGGGGTTTTAGGCAGGAAATAAGATTATTCACCGAGTCAAACAAACATCAGCCCGCCTGTCGGCTAATTTCTGCTGGGACAGGCCAGTTGGACAAAACCTGAGAGTGCAGCAGCTGCAGGAACATCAGTGGCCGGCTGGCTGGGGTTCGTGTCTCTGCTAATGGATGCTGTTATCATCTATGGTGTGACACCGGCTGTGCTGTGGCATGAACGTAGTAGGATATAACTCTGAAAAGCATCATAGTTTTATTTTAGGTTCTCATTTTTATTCTTCGTTCAGAGACAGTGTTTAAATGTAATTTAAATTCACTGTTTTATCACCAGTGCTGCCAGTTTCTGCTCACACCAGGGTCAGAGTGTGCATAAAGTTGCCACATTTTCCCATCCAGTTTTTCTTTCTAAATAACAAAGTTCATGTAGAAATTGACTTGTTTGCTGCGTAAGCAGGCTTAATAATTGAGGCCCCTGTTCTTTATATTGACTTGTTCCCATATGCCCATTAAATTACTTTGATCGTTTGATTGTCCAGCTCTACTTTACTTTTTTTAAATTCCATTTATATGTTTTCGCCATCTTTTGGTGATGTAACCACCTGTTGTCCACCATTTTTAAAAAATAATTCAAAATAAAGTTTCAAAGTCTTTCATAAACTGACATCTGTCTTCTGCAGATGCATTTCCATGCAGAAGTCAGCTGAAAGTGAGGCTTGAGTCAAATGTGCATTCAAAGCAAAACTTAAAGCAGCAATCTGGAGTTTTCCCCTTTCAGGAATTATGTATGATTTTTCAGAAATACGTAAAAGTGATTGTCTTATCAGGTAGTGTGATATAATGTAAGTGATACGTCTTTTGTGTTTTTTTCTAAGCCCGTCCCCTGCCCCGTAAAACTCCATGCAATAGGAAATGGCGTGGCGACCAGAACTAACCAATAGCGTTAGACTACCGCTTACGTGCTTCAAATTTAAGGAAGCACCTTGGCTGATGCAGAGTTGATGAACTTTTCACGGACAAGTAAGTCTTTAAAATATAAATATATGAAAACACAACATGACATGAGAATAATACTTGTAAAACAACGTGTTTTAGCTCTGTTTGTCGGCTACAGAAGCACATTCATAAACAAGAAACGTGTAGTCGCCATCTTAACGAGTCGACCGACTATTGGTGTGATACGCTTGTCAGCCACTAGATGGTGCCATCATATAAAAGAAATACTCCGGAGAGCTACTTTAATGAAAACGAGTTATCTTAAATCGTGTTATGCATTATGTGGATAAAGTTCTGCGTTTACATGTGCAAAATGTCTTTAATTCGATCATTATTCAGATTAGAGTATGACTGTGCACATGGGCCCTGGAAAAATGAATCCAATCAAGTGTTTACATTCATCATACGTTGGATCGGAATAAATCATTTTGTCATGTGCAGAACGATCCTGTACACCGAAAAAGGCCGTTGAAGAAGAAGTAGCGGACTTCCGCTGTAAACAAACATGGCTGCCTGCATGTTAAAACGGAGCAGTACGATGTTCTTCAGAGCGTGGTTTTACTTTTAGTTCTTTAAGCACATCTAGCAACGCATTTGTGTCCGAAACAGACCAGTTTTGTTTCACGTCTGCGATGCTTTCATCCAACTTCCGACGACGTAATGTATGTATGACGTAACTGACACGCGCAGTAATGACCCACAATCGGAATAAGTGTTCGCCATAACCCAGCCGTCTCAATCGGGATGAAAAGTTGATCCGATTGCATTTAATCGGGTCAGAGTATTCCGAATGGCTTGTTTACATGATGCATTTTTATTCCGATCAGGCTTTCATTCTGATTACTTGTGTTTTAAATGTGCCATCATCCTGCAGCAGCCCTCTTTGCCTCAGCTCTCTGACGTGTCGTTCCACCTGAATATGAAAAAACACGACGTTACCACATCTCTGACATTTCCTATGACTGCAACAGAAGGTGAGCTTGACTCTTCCTGACATATCTGCCCTCTTTTGGTAGACATACAGACAAACCAGCAGCTCAGGGAAATATTTCACTCTAAACGTAGCTCAGCTTTTAGCCATGGCCAGATGTGTACATGATGTGTTTTCGTTAACTCCACAGAGGTGAAAACACCAGCATGCAGCCCTAAATGATGCCCAGTCCCTCGGTGAAGTGAGGTCTGAGAGTTGCTCTGACATGTGAGAGTCCAGGTTAAGGTGTTGTCTAACGTGTGATGTTTGTCCTGCTGAATTATGAATATTTCAAATGTATTTGTCTTGTGCCGTGTGCTAATACAGCAGGCTAAACAACGTTTCTAGAAGCACAGCAGCACTTTGCTGACCCACTGGACCATAAATCCCAGCAGCAGCAGCGGTGAGGATTTAGGAGAGCGTCTCTGCACTCAGGTCTGCATGTTCTCATCTCTGTATGACATTAGAAGAACAAAGCTCCTGCCTTGTAAATGACAGCTTATGTTGCTCTCTGCTGTGATGCAGCACCGTGCTGTAAACAGGTTAGTTCCCTGTGAATCTGATCCAATCAGTCCCCGTCTTCCAAGGCTGAGAGCCTCTTCCAGCACAAGAGCATTCCTGAGCGGTCACTCGCCTGCCTGTCTGTCTGCCTGTCTCTCATCCAGCTGCATGGTGCATACGTCCACCTGCTAGTTTATTCTCTTACATCCATCTACTGATGGAGTTATTTATAATAGCTGTCACGGTACAGACGTCTTGTTGGTACAAACAGATCTGTTACAGGACAGGAGCTCCTGAGGCCTAACTAGAAGTCTAGCGGGTGTTACATCTGGATCAACGTCTTCTCTAAATAACATACAGCATGTTCAACTGAAGTCTGAGTACAACAAGCCAAGCCAGTGGGGCCCACCGTTAGGTGAGGTCAGAATACTGAAACACTTTGGAGCAACATCAGCTAGGATAACGTGTTTATTTGGGTGTATTCATGGAGTAGGAGGAGCAAAGAGAACCACGTTTAAAATAAATGTTAAAGCTGATGCAAGTGGCTTATTAGGAGGAGCACCATGGTAACCCAACAGTGGTTCATTAAGGTCACCATGGTAACAACACCTGTGTGTCTCACTCCCTGACAGTAATGTGCTTTACTTCCCTTCACTGCCAAAGTTTCATTCATATCTGTAATTATACTTCTCTGTGTTTGCCTTATTTACTCAACTGTGTGTGTGTGTGTGTGTATATACGTTTTCGTGTGTGTATGTGTTCATGTGTGTGTGTTTATATATATGTGTGTGTATGCGTTTTCATGTATGTGTGTGTGTTCATGTGTGTGTGCACGTGCATGTGTGTGTTGATGTGTGTGTGTGTGTGTGTGTGTGTGTGTGTGTGTATGTTCATGTGTGTGTGCGTGCATGTGCGTGCATGTGTGTGTGTTTGTGTTCATGTATGTGTGTGAGACACTTGTACATGTCAAAATAACTCCACATCACTGTCAGACAGTGTTACTCACGAGGCATGATGCCTTGCTCTGCCAGCTGCTCTCGTGTCCCCCTCTGCTGAAGTCTGAGCTGTAGCACTGAAGGCAGGGAGACAGAAGGGGCAAAGAAAAGCGGAAAAGACACATAAAGAGGTGAGGAACAGAGAAAAAGCTGCAGAGGGCTGTTTAACCTGCATCTTAGGGTATCTACAAATGCATATGCTCATAACATTAACACACAAACACACACCTCTTCAAAAATAAGCTCATTCACTGGAGCCGGTGCAGATACTGTTAAAGACATTAAAGATTAAATTTCACCTTCAGAATCAGACATTTGAGTGATCTGACCTGCAACAGCTCAATATCAGTAAGAGTTACAACCTAATCAGATTTTCAAACACTCAGTGTGTTTAGGGAGTCATCTTTAACTACATTTGTGGTCAACATGTGGAAAATCCACTCAGTTATGGCCGTTAGGTTAGGGGGCGGAGACCCATCAGTTGTTAGGGGTACATGTAATTAAAGCTACAATGGCAAATCTGCAAAACAAGCTAGCTTAAAAAATTTTTCATGCCTCTTAACAACATTCTAACATAGTACAGCTATAAATATTTTGTGAAGATAAAAAAAAGCTAAAAAAAATAATGAAGTGGTTCTCTTGCATTTGTCCAAAACCCTCAGACAGTAACAACGGCTTGATCTAAAACCAACGATCGGACCATCCGATTGTCGGTCTCTCCAGCCGCCGCACTCCCCTGGGTCCTCCACTCATTCCACACTCACGTATTTATCAACAGAACACCACTGGTGTGAGAGGTTCTCCACTCAATAATATCAGAGAAGGAGAAACAGCCGGCTGCTACCACTTCAACTTTAGGACAAGCTACCAGAGTCCCAAATAGAAAAACACCATTTGAAGTCACGGAGAGACGTTTGGACAGTGGCAGCTGGTGAATTTTTCTTTTTTGGTGGGGCGCATGTTTGAAAGTCAGTTTTCAGATTAGCTCCAACCACATGTCACCACTAGGGGATGCCAAATTACCATTCTTCACACAACTTGAACCCGATGGACCCGGTAGCAGGTCCACGAGCACTTCCAGCAACAAAGTTGTTCCAAAAACATGCTTAATATTCACCAATACATGCAAACTGCACATGCAGTATAAGTGAAGAGGCTCGTCTAAACGATAGAATTCACGTTTTCTACCTCAAAAACACGCAATGACAATAAGCTGCTAAATGAAAAGGCTGTAAAAAGATGCTAAATACACATATCGAGAAAAACATAGAAGCGACAGTGCAATATGATCCTATCCACTGAAACAGCCTTTTAAATTAAAGTCCGATTTTCCTCTTTCGAACAACAAAAGGTCCATTACTCTACATGCAAAACTCACGGAACAAGCCGCAAACGTAGCAGCAAAACAGCTCATTTCATGAAGGCAAAAGCATAAATTGAGTCTTACCTTTGCTGGTTTATGGTCATAATTCGTGTTATAGTAAAAAAATCCACCCCGTTCGTGTAATCCTATGTCCCAACGTCACACTGCTGGAGAGTGTTTACAAATCTCCAACGTACACATTCCATAATTTTTGGTTTATGGCATTTCTCTTCCTGTGATTGGTTAACACGAACGCCAGCCGAAAAAACTCAACAACAAGCGATTCTATTGGCTCAGAGTTCCGGGTGAACATCCTGATCTGAGACTCCGGTCTTCTCCACATGCTTCAATGGCAAACCTCTGCGCCCAAAGGCTCTCCTATTATTTTGTACTGGAGGATGATCCAGCGCTACTAGCAATGAAACCTCAACATGGTATGCGCCACTTCCAGTATCTCACCAGATGTTGCTAGCATCAGCGTTTCTCCATGAGGCTACTCAAAAATAAGGTGGATATTTTGTGATTCCTATCTTCTTCTTCCTGTGAGACTGGTGGGGCAGCGTCCTAGCGCCCCCTATGGACGAGCTGCCAATGCGTTTGGACACAGAAAGCTGTGTGTGGTGTTTAGCGCTTTCTCGTTTACTGTGGAAATCCCATATCAGGGGGGCGTGGCCTAGGGATTATAGCTGATGGGCGAGAGTTCCGTGCCCATTTCTGTGTTTAAAAGCTTTAAGCGTATTGTGCAGATTTGCCACTGCAGCTTTAATGATCCCTGAAGAGTTGCTACAGAGGTTCACGAGTCATTTTACTAACACAGAGACAGGACTGACTCAAAAATTTCAACTCAAGTCTTCCATGACCAGTTAGCACCCAGGTAGCTACTGGTTAGATATCATTTAGAAATCAGGAGCAGCTCTTTACCCTTGTCAGGGTGCTGGAAGAGGCATGGGGGGTTGCCCAGCCAGTCCACATGGATCTGGAAAAGGCTTAGAATGTGTCAACAGGGACACCCTGTGAGGGACATTCAAGGAGTATGGGGTGGATGACCCTCTGTCAAGGGCCCTTCAGTCCCCGTGTAGCCGACAGTAAGTCAGACCTTTTCCTGTGATAAATGGACTCTCAGGGCTTCCCGTTGTCACTGGTCAAACAACAACCTCCAACCGTTGTTGGAGAGGTTTGCAGTGGCGTTTTGAGGCAGCTGGGGTGAGGATCAGCACCTCCAAATGTGAGGCCGTGGTTCAAGATCATGAATCCAAGCGGCTAAAATGAGTTTCTCCTGCTAGGTGGCCGGGCTCAGCCTCAGGTGGGAGAGGGTGAAGAGCTCGGAGATCCAGGAGGATCATTTCTCCAAGCTGCTCTGGGAACACCAGAGAAGTTAGTGGAGGTTTCTAGGGAGAGGACAGTCTGGGCTCCTCTGCTGGAGCTGCTGCCCTCATGACCTGGATCCAGATAGGCAGATGATGACAGATCAGTCTCGGTAAATTCACCTTGGTTAGGTGAGGTGATCTTAAATAACATTAGTGATTCATACACACACACACGCACACACACACACACACACACACACACACATACACGCACACACACACACACACGTAGAAAACAACACTGCTCACAAATATTTCTGTGAGGAGGATGTAGGGAATGATAAACAGAGCTCCTGGCCTTTAAACAGATCTGCTCAGCAGTGTGTGGTCTGCACCGTCTGTGTGTGTGTGTGTGTGTGTGTGTGTGTGTGTGCGTGTGCGTGTGTGTGTGTGCGTGTGTCTGTGTGTGTGTGTGTGTGTGTGTGTGTGTGTGTGTGTGTGTGTGTGTGCGTGTGTGTGTGTGTGCGTGTGTGCCTAAAGCGCTCTAGGTGGGAGCTCGGGATCATAAACATAGAGCCTCCTCCGTGTCTGTTGGTCTGGCTGTCCTTTGCTTTCCCTTCCTCTTGTTGTCCTCCTCTGTTATGTGAAGGTCTCCTGGTCAGATCCTACATCTGACACACCAGGATGAAATGTTCCTCTTCTGCATCACAGTCTGTTTGTCTCCTCTACCGTTAATTATCTCGCTCAGGTGGTTTTTGTTTGAGTCATTCCAGCTCAGATGACACGTCTCTTGAATTTTCACCTTTGATGCTGTGTGATGACTTTAGAAGGTCGACGCTGGGCACCACGTCGCTGCACCTCTGTTATGTAACAGCAGCCCATCCCCTCATCTGCTTTGGTTTACAGCATGGGGGTGGGGGCTGACCTTCTGCTTATAGCATGTAAAGGACTAAATCCAGGAAAAAAAACTTCTGCATCCGATAAAAATGTGTGAATTTTTTTTCCCATCATCCATAAAAAGTCAGGTTATTGATAGAAAACATGTTCACCTTCACTCTCTCTCTTCCACAGCTCAGTCCTTATGATAATCCTAAATCATCCCTTCATTCAGCTCAGGAACAGCTGGGAAATTCACTTTTTGTTTCTGTGTAAAAGTTTTAACCAGACACTCAGTTAGCTTCCTGAACAGCCTCAGTTCAGATAAATAGTGTTCATGATGTATGAGTGTAGCTAAGACCAGCGTGTGTTACAACTTCATGTCATTAACCTGTTTTACATGACACGATCGTTTCTGCAGACATATTAAGGAACTGCTGCAGGAATTCACCAGCAGTAGGGATTATTCCAGTATGGTTTCATCAAGATCAGGTCAGCACCCAGCTCTTGATCTTTATGGCCATGATATACTTGCTGTTTAACCTCGTGTTGGCGCAGGCAGCTGCTACACAGTGTTGCACTGCATGCAGTACCAGAGTGTTCCACTAGGGGGCAAACGAGAGTACTCAGACCAGATAGAGAACAACCAAAACAAACATGCCGTCAATAAAAGAAATCAGTAACTGGTTAATTTTGAGATTACGGCAGAAAAAAGACAGCAGCGGTATCGTAGATGGTGTGAAAGACCTCTAAACCAGAGATGGAGTCACCATGGTGAGTGTGTCTCGCTTGTTTTGTCAACTCCACCTACTGGTTGCTCGTATATTACAGCATTCGGGCGCGTCGTGTCGCGTTAATTTTGAGGGACGCACACAAATTACGCTTCAAATCAACGCAAGCTACGCGTGGCAGCCATTTTAAACACGCGTACGCGTCGCTAAACAGCAAGTATATCATGGCCCTTACTGTTCACCTGCACTATGTTACCTGCACTGTAATACAGTGCCAACTTTTCATTGGGACGATCAACCAATGAGAGTGTTGTGAGGATCATGTTTAAATCTCTGAGTGAGTTTCATTTTTACTGTGAATAATTTAAGACAGAATCACTTCTACGTGAATCAGAAGTCAGATGGACAGCAGGAGCTGATCGTGTCTCCTCTTCCTGTCGTTTGGGTGTTTT
Source organism: Aphyosemion australe (assembly GCA_006937985.1). Lineage (NCBI taxonomy): Eukaryota > Metazoa > Chordata > Actinopteri > Cyprinodontiformes > Nothobranchiidae > Aphyosemion > Aphyosemion australe. The sequence continues at coordinate 358,186 of SSNS01000491.1, read as the reverse complement.
TACTCATCAGTCATGTTGAAGCAGGTCAGAACTCCTCATAGAGCTGCCTTCAGCTGCTGTTTTTACTGTAATCAATAAACAGATGTTTTCAGACTTGTCACCAGCTGTTGTTTATACACAGCAAATTTAAAAGTGTTAATTTTGGAGTGTTGGTCCAATATACCACTAAGAATAGTTCATGTCAAAAACCAACTCCAGAAGAGTTGGTTTTTGACACTAACTCAGAGTTAAAGTATCAACTCTCCAAAAAGAGTTAAATTAACTCTTACTGGTGTGGACCCATGTAATCAACTCTGACAATAGCCACGTTTACATGGCCACAAGTGATCGGATTGAACGCCCTATCGGATCAAAAATTCGTCATGTAAACATGTCAATCGGAATATTCTGATCCGATTCGGCCTGATCTGAATTAAATTTCATTCCGATTGAGAGAGGTGGTTTTGTCCGATCGTCAATCCGATTGGCGTCCATGTACACAGCCATTCGGATCGTTGGGGTATAATAATGCCCACTGCGCATGTGTGCAACTTCAGCGTGGCCTCTTTTTGCCTCTGCGCATGCTCAGGACAGATCGAAAACATGGCGGGCGGTAAACAGAAGTGATCTGTTGCCGACGCTATTTTTTACTGGAAAAACTACGGGAGCTCAATATTACTGAACGTCTCGATGGCCAAACGGCTAAAAATGCCAAGTTATACAGTCAAGTGCATCTAAAGTGCATCTAAAGATGCAGGAAGCGGGAATTCACCGAAGCTAGAGAATAAGTAAATAAAATGCAAGGGAAAAGACATGCAGACAAGATGGCGTTTGTTTACAATTTCTCTTCCGGGAGAGACAAGTCTGCGCATGCGCAACCTATGGTGCGGGCATCGCAGTGTGATCGGATCATTTCAGTTAGTGTCCATGTAAACAGAGATTTGGGATTTCCGATCAACCAAGATTTGAATCGGATTGGGAAATTTGGCGCATGTAAACGTAGCTAGTGTAATATTTGTAACAATTCATAGAAGCTATTACAGGTGTCCTAGATTTTAAAACGACATTCACCTTTTTGTTGTTGGTCAATAAAAGCAGCTTGAGGTGTCTAATGTACCAAAAACCTGTCGTCTCTGTTTTCCTGTGTAAACTAGCAACGTTATTACGGCCGTTCTGAGAAAAGCTGGTTTAACACGTCAGAAACAAGACACACCTCCTTACATCTGCATGTTCCAACCCACTTTACCGTCCACTATATAAACGTTGGTCATGGTAATGCTAACTACAGAACAATGATAGCCCATGCTACTGCTAATGCTAGCTTGAGCTACTGCTAATATCCTTGTTGGATGAGAGGAAAACAACACAAAAGAATGTTCCAGGATGTACTGGGAACAGCCAGATGAATACCAGGTAGAGCAATCGTTTGTCGTACTTGTCCTGATCGGTGTAGGTAAACTGTCTCCCTATACTGTGATCCTCTGCAGAAATTCACTGTAATAACTTAAAGAGGACCTAGAATGTAAACCAACATGTTTCTTGTTGTTGTTGAATAAGACAGCTTGGGTGGTCAACAGCAGCATGCCAAAAGGTCAAAGCTGTGTGTGACCTACTTTTTATGTAAATTAGAAAGTTAAAAAAGGTGAGAGAAAAAGTTCTGATCTGAGAAAGCCTTCCTTAACACATCAGTAGGGGGAGCCACGCCTCCTCAAACCTGCATGTCTCCAGTGTCTGAGGCCTTCTGGGGAAACCAACCAATCAGCAAGCAGCTCATTATCATATTCATGTCCTGGCCGAGTGGGAGGGGCTAAACAGCTCTTTTCACAGCAAGGCTGGTTTAGGGAGTTTAGAATGGCCTGTATCAGGGCTCCTGGGACAGATGAAAGCCAAAAGAACATTTCTGATGCTTTTTAGAGGCTCAAAGCTGTTTTAGATTGTTGATTAACTACATGCTAGGTCACCTTTAATGTTCTTATGGTCTGTGTTTTAAAATAAACCATAGTAATGAAAGAGTCAGAGAGCGAGACTCTGGAGCAGAAGCTGGGACAACAAAAACATCTCGGTTGAAACAAGCCTAGCTTAAAGTGCTACAGTTTACTGCTGTTGGTAATTTTGATGCTTGTACAAAACTCTTCCTACTTCCCCAAACAGCCTGGTAAAAACACCACAAGTGTGTTTACTGCCAGTTATTAAAAATCTGTGTGAAAAAGCAAAGCAGCTGCCATCAGATCTGGTTTTTGGTTGAGACCAAAGTGTTGCCTGGTCCCGACTGCAGCGTGAATGTATCTGAGCCGTGTTCTCACACATCACCAAGCTGCTCTCAGCCGCGCGCAGTGTTGACTTTGAAACTGAAGACATTCGTTTCAGCATGGGGTGCCTTGACAACAAAGGACATACAAATCCACAGCCACATTTACAAGTGTTCAGATTTATAGTGTAAATAAATGATGATTTGGACTGGTCTGTGCCGCTGAAGTGGAGATAATTAACCAGCGATAGTGTAATTTATTGTCTTTCTGGGCCTGGAACAGAAAAAAAGGGTAATACTAACAACACTTTTAAAGCTGAACATCAACAGCCAGACTAATCAGAGCAGAAGGATTTGTCATTTGAATTCTTCTGAACTTTCTGCAACACAAACAGGAATGTGTTGGTGACAGATGAATGAGCGTGGCTGTCTAACGTCTAGTAAACAGGTATTTCCAAGTGAAGCGTTGGGTTTATTTTAGTCTAATACCTCTGCATAAAGTGGAAATCCACCTTGAAACAGCCCTTGCATATTTTATTGCAACGGTTCTGAACGGTTGGAGTCAGACGTTCAAACGAGAGCCAGAACCTGACCTGAGGGGAGACAACACTCCACCATAAATGTTTCTGGAAAGCCTCCACTGACAGTGACTTACGGTTAATAGTGTAAGCTGATTCAGATTTCTACTGAAGGGGGAAAACAACACAGCTGAGGGGTTTTTAAGTGCTGCCAGAGTGCCATTCACTGTCAGTGTTGGAGCACTGCAACGTTCACTGGATTTCACTGGAAGGGACATCAAAGGGATGCAGGTCTGGACTTTTTATTATAATATCAAGATTTATGTGGAAGATTGGAAATCTGCAAACCAATATCTAGATCTAAGGCCGT
>SSNS01000491.1:267571-347571 GCA_006937985.1 Aphyosemion australe | reverse complement strand
TAAGAGAAGAGGTACGTCGGTCATAATGTCCGACGATTTAAAGATTTTGTCTGCCAATATTAAAATACGTATTATGAATTTTCCTTTTGATGTGCTATCTGTCACTGTTAAAATAAACCTACCATTAAAAGTTAAAGTCTCAAGTCATCATCACACACTGGTGAAATTACATCTCCGCATTTGACCAGCTCCGGTGGCCTAGTGGTAGAGCGTCCGCCCCGGGACTGGGACATCAGGGTTCAATTCCCGGTCAGGTCATACCAAAGACTTTGAAAAAATGGGACCCAATGCCTCCTCGCTTGACACTCAGCACTAAGGGGTTGGATTGGGAGGTTAAACCACCAAATAGTTCCCGAGCGCGGCCACAGCTGCAGCTCACCGCTCCCCATGGGGATGGGTCAGATGCAGAGATGTAATTTCACCATTGTGTGATGATGACTTGGGACTTTAACTTTAACTGACCCATCCCTGTGGTGGGGAGCGGTGAGCTGCATTTCTTTGTCATTGGACAAACTTACAAAATCAGCAAGGGGTCAAATAATTATTTCCTCCACTGTAATTTCCTACTGAGTTACAACCAATCAGCGTAAGTTAACCAAAAGTTCCTCTCATTCATCAGTTTTCGTCTACTTGTCTAAGGTGAGGCCACAGAGTCCAGGAAGAAAACCCAGACCTCCCTTCCCCCAGAGATGCTCTCCAGGACCCCCACATGTCCCAGACTCAGTGGACGCTCTTCCTGGCCACTTTACAAACTGAAGCAAACTGAAGCAAACTGCTCCTGCTGAAGCTGAGGTTTGACAAATTGGTCCGAGCCGCCTGTCCACCACCAGCAGACTATATAATTTTGGTTTGATGCTGTCTAGCCCTCCCTCTGTTTTTATTTTTTCATCTGTTATTTTAACGGTCGTTATTTGACAGCTCAGAGGCAGATACTTTGTGTTGTGAGTCCATTAAGAATGTAACGAACTAGACAGAATTATTTTAAAGTAAAACAAAAAGGAAAAGTCCTGAACAAATGTGTTGGGGTGTCACATGCTCTGGCTTTTGTTATGAAGTCATGGATGTGTGTTGTTCCAGAGAGCTACTGTCTCGCTAAACCCAGATTAAAGGCTTGGATGATTGCAGCTGGATGGGGAAGCTAAACCGTGGAACACAATGAGGACCAGTCACTTTTCTCAGGCAAAACTGTACCAAGAGTCTGAAAAACATCTAAATTACTTGAATTCAGATGAACTTTTAACTCTTTTTACACAAAATTTAAAGAACACTCTGACACAAATTATGCTGGATTATTAACTTCATTCAATTCAACGTTACCGGTGTCATGGTTTTTGGGATTTGACCCAAATGCTGAGTTAAACTCTCAGGAGACAAAAATATGTTTATAAAGAATTATTGACAGGAACTGATCTAGATCTGGAGTGATCAGGGCTCGGTAATCAGGGCCACTGGAAGGAAGAACTAGGTAAGTGGTGTTGGAGACGAGGTGAACAAATGAGTGAGGAGCCAGAGAGGTGTCGTACTGGGATGATGGGAGGAGAGCGCTGGGGAGGTGTGGAGGAATCAGAGCTGCAGGAAGGTGTGGAGATCCGACGAGGACCAGGAACTGAAGTGACTAGAAGGTGAGTAGCTGGCAGTAGGGGAATGGAGATGGCTTATGGTGGACAGTTGGAGGGTGGACAGGAGATGCACAAGAGGATGAGGTGATGAAAGGAACAGGAGGCAATTCAAGGAGCAGGGGAACTAATTCAGCCGTGGTTTTGGAAGCGAGGTTGAGAACTGTCGAGGCGGAGTTGAAAAGCCGATTGCATCAGTGTGACAGGAGTTTTTATCCTATGTGGATAAACAAAGGTTAGTCACGAACAGGCGAGATCACAGGAATTATCAGAGCACTGATACAGGTGGCTGGATGTTACCACTAAAGCCGGGCGTACACTGTGCGACTTTTTCACTCGTAGAATAGAATAGAATAGAATAGAATAGAATAGACTTTATTGATCCCACAGTGGGGAAATTCACTTGTCACAGCAGCACCATCACTCAAATGGTAATTAGAAGAAAGATAAAAACAAGGATACATGTATTTACACATAGGCAGTAATCTACTATTGTAATCTTAGATCACTAAAAAAACCACAAATAAAAGATGAAAACAAACTTGGTACCAACACTATGCAGCATACTGTAAGAGATACAGACAACAATGTGAATCTGGTATTGCACAATTATAGAACACATGAATATTGCATTGGTGTTATTGTGTACCAGGATGATACCAGCACAGCTTAAACTGAGGAGTTATACACTCTTACAGCAGAGGGGATGAAAGATCTACGGTAGTGCTCAGTTTTACATCTGGGATGTCTAAGTCTACCTAGCGTAGCGTTCAGCTTCAGCTCAAACTGTACGACGTCCTGTACAACGAGTCAGGTTCTCACACTATACGACCCAGTCCTCGTATACGACCTGTCTGCTCACGCTGTACGTCTGGTAGCAACACGTCGGACCTTTATGTCTGAAAACCCGGAAGACCTGGGGACTTCTGTGTTGTTATTGATGTCTGTTGTCCTTTGGGCTTGCCGTAGGGTTGGAGGAGAAAAATGTAAGAAAGAAAGTAAAACAAGGATCAGTTTAATTTGACATAAACACGACAAACATGATTCCTTAACAATCCTTGTCATTATGTGCGGAAAAAAGTGTAAAAATAAAAAGAAACAATGTGTGTTGATATGAAAATAGCTGGCGAGCCGTGTTGACGCATGCGCCGTGAGCGGTTCTGGTACTTTTTGGGTTGCAGCGCTGCTTCAACAGTGCAATAGCCCCACAAAGGACGAGCAAAATATCAAACACGCCAAAAATTTATGCAAGCTTATGATTGCTGATCAGTAGCTGGTCAGGTGGTGTTAATCGCCTCTCGTAACCCCCTGTATACTACACGATGCTCAGCGCCAAACTCGCTATGATTTTGTAGATTCTCGCACGAGGGGAAAATCGGCTCAAAAAAGTGAAAAAGTCACACAGTAGGCCCAGCTTTAGGCAATTTGCGCATTTTGACGCCGAGTCAACAGAGTAAATGCGGATCTGTGCAGCAGCGGCTACTTCCTGACCCCCATCTGCACTTGGTGACATGAACGCTACGTCATATGAAACCCAGCAATAGCTCAGTGTTGTTTTTGGAAGGTAAAACTGCAGGGGACACATACTGCCTTTTAAAAAAGTGCTTTTTAGTCTGCCTTCCTGACTGAGAAAGAGATGTGTGGTATCCACGGTTACCTTAATGGGCAGCATTACGTTTCTCAGGTCTCTGCCAGTAATAGTAAACATTTTGTTTCAGCTTTGAACAGTAGCAGCAGTTTTCAACATTCAGATGTTCTAGTTGTTCATAATAAATCCACAGAAACCCACTTTAAAGTAGCTCTCCAGAGTATTTCTTTTATCTGATGCCGCCATCTAGTGGCTGACAAGCGTATCACACAAAGAGTCGGTCGATTCGGTAATTTAAGATGGCTACTACACGTTTCTTGTTTATGAATGTGCTTCTGTAGCCGACAAACAGAGCTAAAACACGTTGTTTTACAAGTATTATTCTCATGTCATTTTGTGTTTTCATACATTTATATTTTAAAGACTTACTTGTCCGTGAAAAGTTCATCAACTCTGCATCAGCTGAGGTGCTTCCTTAAATTTGAAGCACGTAAGCGGTAGTCTAACACTATTGGTTAGTTCTGGTCGGTGCTCTGTTTCGTATTGCACAGATTTTACGGAGCAGGGGGCGGGCTTAGCAAAAAAAAAGACGTATTGCTTACATTATATCACACTACATGATAAGACAATCACTTTTACGGATTTCTGAAAAATCATACATAATTCCTGAAAGGGGAAAACTCCTGCTTTAAGCCAACTTGCAGCCTGATATGAGAGTTTCTTGCAATCAGTCCTGAAATCAACCAGGTAAAAATCAGCTGAACATCATTTCCATAAAAACATTCTAACCTGTCTCAGTTTCATTTACCAAGTAGCAAGTAAAGTGATTTTTTCTCCACTTTGTGTAAAACGTGTCGGCTAATCAGCCAAGGGGAACTTTGACCAGCAACAGCCCACTGGTTCCATCTCACCATCCATTTAATCTCCTCACACCATAAACACCACTCAGCCTTTGTTGCAGTGGATCTTCTCCACTCACCAGTGAAACGTGTGTAGTACAACATGTAATATTTTATTATAACAGATGACTCTCTTATCTGTTTGCTGTTAGTCAGCAAGCTGACGTGTCCTGGAGCGAGCGCCGAATAGCCGGTCAAGTCAAATATTTACATAGAAGCTTCTTGGATTGCAAATCAATTGTAGACGCTCCAAGTGAATTTATCGTGTGTGCTATGGATGAATGGATGCACATGCAAAACGCAGGTGTACGACACACACACACACACGCACACACACGCACACACACACACACACACACACAATGGGACGGTAGTGTGGCGTTTTAATTAACAGGTGAAAATGCTTAAAGGGAAAGTCTGTCAGAAGGTTTGACAGTGTACACACAGCGTCTCGGACAGATTCCTGAGGAGGTCACCCAGCCCCGGCTTAATCCTCCCCTTTAATTGGGCCCCATGTCAACGGATGTGACAAGTCTCATCTGAACTGTCTGGAAGCTCTGTGTGTGTGTGTGTGTGTGTGCATTTATGTTTTGCGAGCCCAATTTGTCAGGTTACACACCCGCATTATGAGACCATTTGGTTTATGAGACCATTTTTGGTGGTCTCGTAATTCATGACTTTTAAAGTGCTGCAAATTTTTATAAAAGTAAAATCTAAATGTTGTTAGCTGATTAATACTGACTTTGTAACTGCTATTATCATTTTATTTAGTTATTTCAGCAACTTAAACTTTCTTTTGGTTTTCATGGCCAATTTAAAATTGGTTTCGTAAACCACGTCGCGTGTGTGGTATGCAGACCTCCAGGGTCTCATAACGCCCTTAGAATGTCATAGATGATTGTGTGTATTTTTTGATAGTTTTTATTTTATTTTTGAAGTGAGGCTTTTCTTCCATGGGTAAAATAGAACATGTTGACATACTTCTTGTGTTCACCAGATGCAAAGAATTCGTGCGTGTGGGATACAAACCACCATGTTGTCATGGTCTCATAAACCATTCAAAATGTCATAGTGGAATGTATGTATGTTCTGATAGGTTTTTCTTATTTTTTAAGTGAGCATTATCTTCCATGGGTAAAATAAAACATTTTGACATAGTTTTTGTGTTCACCAGATTACCTGTTTATGAGGAAATGTGTGTCCCCATAAACCACCACCAAGTCATAGTGGTTTCATAAACCATAAATGCACACATGTGTGTGTGTGTGTGTGTGTGTGTGTGTGTGTGTGTGTGTGTGTGTGTGTGTGTGTGTGTGTGTGTGTGTTTGTGTGTGTGTTGAAGCCATGAAGAGAACCAAGATCACACTCGTACATTATATTTATAATAAACACACAGATGGGTGACACATCACAGACTGGACGCGTGTTCGTTGGAGAATGATGTAAATAACTTTCGTCTTGGCCACGTTCGAAGCTGACGCTGTGGTGCAACGCAGCGTTTACTGGCCAACTGTTTAAATGTGTAGATCAAAAATGACTGTTAGTTTTTTGTGTGATTTCTTGATTTTAATGGAGCAGATGTGTGGAGCAAACAGTTATAAACAATTAGTGCATAGGCTGTGTCTGTATTTTATTTAAATTGTTGTGCTTGTCCCTTTTAGACAAATGGTAGCTAATATTCCACAGTCATCTTCTCTGATCCCGGTAGCTGGTGAGTCAGTAGGAGCTGTTGCTGCAGATAGGAGCAGCTGTCCTCCAGTCATTTCCCTGAGATGTAGCTATTGGCTCATCCTATCTGAGTGAATGAGATGAGCTGTGTCTTCCTGTTGATCTACTCTAGAGTCCCTCTGCAGCATGTAGACGTTGAAACAAACTGATATCCCAACAGTGTCCTTCATAACGTAGCCATGTTAGTGTATACATTCATGGTTTTGTTAGGAATGGTTTCAGTAACAGGCTGAACTGACTCATTATTACAGTTTTCTTTTGTAGCTGTAAATCTATCTAGTGAATGAGTTCACTACCAGACACGCGTGTTTCACCTGATATTAATCGGAGGATTCTGTCATTAGTCTGAAGGACTTTGGTGCCCACATGGGGAATGACATAGGCCTTTTCCAACGGCGCCACTCAGCATGACTCGGGAGGGTTTGGTTCAGTTTTGCTGCTTTTTCCAACAGCATGGTTCAGTTTTCCTCCTACTTTCCCTCTACTTTTCAGTCCCTGCTCCGTTGGGGTTCCAAGGGCTGAGCCGGGCTGGCATCGTGACTGTCGGATTAGCTAGAAGGTGGAATCACTGGCTGCTCCAGAGTTTTCTGCCTTCAGCCGTTTTCTGGTTCAGAGTCTGACAAAAAGCCATAAACCTGAACAATATGTTCAACATCACTGCCATTTTTGTGCTTACAGATCACGTCACACTGTTTACTGATCACCTCGTGCAATTTTTGTCTCGAGTAAATATCGCAACCCCCTCCTCCCCCCGCGAGTGATTGAAATTTGTCCAACAGTTCGTTTGAGTAAAGGAAAATAGTCAGCTGCTCTGCCACCACCTTTTCCAAAATTTTACATAAAAAAGGTAATTTAAACGATAAATGACCCACACTTGTAGAGTCTTTCAGAGTCAGAGGACTCCAAAGTGCTTTACACTAAAGTGCATCATTCATCCATTCACATGCTGGTGATCAGGGGTGCCCAATCCTGGTCCTGAAGGGCAGGTATCCAGCAGGTTTTAGTTGTAACTCTGCTTCACACACCTGATTTCAATTAGCAAGTGATTAGCAGGCTTCTGCAGAGCTTGATGAGCTGCTGCACAGGTGATTCAACCACTGAATCAAGTGTGTTTGAGCAGAGAAACCACAAAACCTGCTGGATAGCGGCCCTCCAGGACCAGGATTGGGTACCCCTGCTGGTGATGATGAGCTACATCATAGCTACAGCTGCCCTGGGGCGCACTGACATAGGCGAGGCTGCTGAGCACAGGAACCACCGGTCCTTCCAACCACCACCAGCAGGTAACGTAGGTTAAGTGTCTTGCCCAAGGGCACAACAGCAGCATTCTCTGACAGGAGCCGGGATCGATCCCACAACCTTCCAATTACTGGACCTGCTCTACCTCCTGAGCTACTGCTGCCCCTGATATTAGATATGGGCCAATAATCTCCAGGCTTGATTGGGTCCAGATAAGATTTATTGCTGCCTGTTTAAAAAGAGTTGGAACTGACCCAGTGGCCAGTGATACATTGATCAGATTTACAACATGAGGAACGACATGGTCAGAAACCTAAAGAAAGAAAGGTGGAGGTGTGACATCATCAGGACAAGAGGAGGGTTTCATTAGGTGCATTTCCTTTATCGGAACTTCGGGGTAAATTTACCGGAAGTTCCCAACATGCGCTTGTCTCCAGTTGACCGGGCCGGCCGAACGGCTGTTTTCCAGAACCTTCTGAGTACCTGATCAGGGGTAGGAACTCGGAACGGCCCGATAAAAGGCCCGGTGAAGACGCTGGGTGGGAACGCTGCCGATTGGTTGTAACTCAGTCGGGAATGATGTCAACTCAGGAGGAAATAGGAAATGCATATATGTGGTGGGAACCATTATTTAGGAAAACACAAGTTGTTAGAGAGACGAGTGATGGAAGCCATCGCTGCATATAACATAACAAACATAAACGTGACGACTATTGCTGCTTCCTCCATTGTGTCGATCTTTGTTTACTGCTTTTCGTGCTGATCGATGATGGAACTCACTGCACAGCGGTCACAACGTGCTGACGTTTCATCAAATTCCTTACAGGGCCAAATATATATGGAGACAGGACAGCTTAAGAGGACCGGGGCTTCGGATCTCCCGGTCAATTTCACGCTCACAGATTTACCCGGAAATGACGATAAAGGAAACGCACCTACATTGCCCAAACGCCTGAACCTCCAGTGTTATAGGAGAAAACATAGACCAGTAACTGGAAGATGCAGTGGGGGACACACCAGTAAAACTCACATCAATGAGGATATTGGACCTGATCTCAGCCTGTTTATTTATTTTAATCAAGATTCAATTATTGCAAATGCAAACAAAACAAAAAAAAAAAGATTTAAGGAATGAGAGAAAAAGTTAAGTTTAAAAATGAGATTCCAACTAAGTTCAATATAGTTAAATTAGTAATTTGATTTCAAAATAATGCAGTGATGATATAGTGTGGGGGGTGTATAGCACACTTACACATGCACGTGTGTGTGTCATGGCTGGAGGAGTGCTAAAGAAATGTCATCCATTTGCTATTTACAGTACTGAGCACCCTCTCACTTAGCTTAGTGAACTAGAGCAAATTCTTGCCTTGCAAAGTTTGGTCTAGGCACGCTTCATTGGAACCCTCGCAGCCCGATCCACTGCTGTGGCTGTCCAATCACAGCTCGCTATAGTTTTGGTTGGGCCAATCACAGCGCTCTATATGGTGGGCCAATCACAGAGCGGGAGTAGCCGATGATGTCAGCGCTGCGACCGTGAACACAAACAACATGGCGGCGGCGCAGGAACCACGTTGCTTTGAAACGGCTTTGTCATCAACATTGGATTATTTAGACTCCAACGTGCGTAAGTCTGTCTGATATACTTAGCGGCTTCTTATTTTTATCAAACAAAGTAGTGCAATGTCCCAGTACACCTGATATTCACATGTTTTCATACAAAAACCACAGAAATCATTGATGTTAGACGCCATTGCTGCCTCCCTCTTTTCTGTCGCTGTGATTACGTCACGTTGTTCATTACTCTGATTGGTCCTATCCAATTACGTGCAGTTTGAAAGACAACCGTAGATCCCGCCCCACGACTGAGAGCCGTCAATGGGTCGTGGCCAGACTATTTATTCACATATATAGGATGGCTTGCCAGGCTACCCTCACATCACCATTTCAGGTTCTGGTGAATCCTGTGTTCTTATGGGTCTCAGTAATTACAACATGAACGTCTCCACACTCATTAAGCCATCTGTTGTTGTTGTTGTTATTGATATTGTTATTATTATACGTGTTGCCTCCAGTGCCATGTTTGCATACCCCCTGGTGTATAAGATGCTGCTGGACTGACAAATGAGACAATAAGATCTATGCTGTAATTTTATCAGATGTTTTATTTTTATCTGCATTATCAGGGGTGTGGGTAAAAAGGGAAGGAGGGTAATCTCTAGTTTCTAATCTGCCATGTGTATTCCTCTTGTTGCAAAAAGAAAAGAGAGGACTGACAGAGTTGGTAACTAGTTTGTCTGACAAGAGATGAGGTTGTCAGGTCAAGAGTGCACAGGATAATGGTGGGTGTGGGGGGTGTCTGGAAGACATCACTGTGTCTGTGCACATCCACGTGCATGGATGTGTGTTCATGTTTGTTAAGCAGGCAGAAGTAGTGGCCTCTGTGGCCCCAGCTGCAGCAGCTGTGTCGCATCAGTCTAAGTACCGTTATGCTGCTCTCGTCTAACATCGGTCTCTCAGGTAAACAGCCTTTTTAAAAACTAGAAAATTCCTGAAGCAATAGGGAGTCTAAGTCACGCCCATCTATTTCAGGACCACGGGTCCCCGGAAATAAGAAAAAATGAATGCAAGTCAATAAAAGATATTTTCTAATCCCGTTTGATATGTGCCGTGGAGTTCACACATGAAAGACACATTTTGATGCCAAAGTTTTGTGTGAAAAGACGTATAGAACTACAAATGCGTCTCATTATACTGACGTCACTGTTATGACCCGGCTCTAAGACTTGTGGGAGCATCAGTAAAAAATAGTTTATTTTAGAGCAGCCACCAAGCAACACTCCCTCTGAAGCCTTTTTGAGCCTGCTGTGTCAGGCTCTCTCTCCTTTCACCTAACCCCCCCCCCATCAAGACAGGGTCCCACTGGAACCCTGGACCAGCAATCAACAGCGTCCCACCACGGGCCAGTCCCAGTCCCCCACAGCACCTAGAGACGAGAAGAACTAAACCCAAAGACACACCTCTAGAACAAACAGAACAGAAACTCAATAGGGGACTCGGGACAACGCAAAGTTCCAAAGGCGACCAGTCAGATCAGACGTAGACAAGTCATCCCAACCGAGCATGACACAGTCGCCATGTCCTGCAATGGTCTGGTGTGGAAACCAGATTATGTGACTCTGAGAGACTGTCCAGACCTGTCCTCATATCATGCAGTTGCTTGGTCCACTCACCCTGCAGCACAGTGAAGGAACTCTACAGTATGACCAATAGATTGATTTGGTTTACTATTTAACTGAGAGGTGGGACAGGTTCTGATGTAAGCCACCACAGCTTTTCTCATCTGGGGCCAAAAGAAGTTCCTCAAATATGAGCAGAAGTTCTCCTGGCTCCCATGTGGTCAGACCCTGCATGAGAGACCTGCAAAATCAAACTACGCTGTTTTAAAGACACAATAACTTGACACAGTAGATCACCAATGAACTGTTCACCACATGGAACCCATTTCCTCAACAATACCTCATTTTGTACCAGGTATCCATGATTCTGGTGTTTCATCACCTCCTGTGGCAAAACAGACTGGAAAAGCTGTTTCAGGGTGGGATCAGATCTTTGCTCAACCACCAAGTCACTCTTGGAGATCGACAAAGGTAGGGTAGACATACAGAACAACAGGGGATTGCTGTCACCGTCTGGGGCTAGCGGCTCTGGAGTGCCCATGGCACAGGTCACTGCACATACAGGAAAAACTTCCATGTTAGACATTTCAGCAACATCTGAACCATTTCTAAGGCCCTGTGGTATTTACCGGCCTCTCTGGATGATCTGGCCAGATTTTCCCTCAAGTATCAGCCACCATTCCCCAGTATCAGCATGATCAATATCAGCTTCATTAACTTGAGGCACCAAACGTAACTCATTCAGAATATCTGACTTGCATTGAACTTCCATGTTTGGAGTTCCAGACAACCTGCCCTCTTTAATCAAACTCAGCCCTGCAAAGAAACTTTGGCAAGTTCGACCTGCTGCCCCATTTTTTTCCAGAGCTAGAGATTGGCCAAATCAGCCTGTTGTTGCACCTTTTCCAGCACCATTTCCTATTACTGCTCCAGCTGCATTCATAGCCGCAACATCTCTTTTTGATGCTCGAAGCTTAGAGATGCATCCGAGACAGAGTGTGGAGTCGCCTGACCCTCAGACAGATCAACCAAAGCCACTGAAGGCAAAACACCCAGTTCATAAAGACTTTCTCTCAAAATAGTTTTCACATTTTCCTTTAAGTGTTTGTTGCCCACCCCAACCCTATAATGGTCTGCAATCTTTACCAATTGCTCTCACAAGCACTGCTCTAAAGATTTCTTTGACAGAGAAGTAAATAATTCTTCCACCGACATGATCAAACAGTTTAGCACAGCAGTCTACAATTTACTCCCCTCTAACTGCCTAACCAAAACTAACTCAACCCTAGTCTTTAGAGGTCAGGGATGGTGGGTATTTGTGCACTGAATTCCAGCAGTGTGGCAAAAATTACACAAACTATGGCCGTGCTCCCAGGACAACCGCTCTAACCATACGACCCCACACTACCAGTTAAGAACCCATGAATCCAAAGAGATGAGCTAATCCTACAGAGGAGCCAGCTTAAATAATAAATGAAGGTGACACACTCATGCTACTGAACACAACAACTACGAATACACGCCTCCATTTCTGTGGCCACTTGAAAAAAAACCCCAATAACTTACTAATGTCCACTCTGCAAAAGATTATTAGTGTATCATTGGGAAAGGATCCCGGACGAGCCCCCAATTTGTTATGACCTGGCTATTTTAGAGCAGCCAACAAGCAACACTCCCTCTGAAGCCTTTTTGAGCCTGCTGTGTCAGGCTCTTTCTCCTTTTCTCTGGCAGAAAACTCCCAGCTGCCTCCAGTCAGTGATTTTTAATCAGCTCCACCTGGAAATAATCAAGCACCTGAGCCACACCCCAAAAGGTATAGGCCTGGTGCCGTAACATCATCAAACCAGACACAGAGAAGATAATGGCTGTGGGTTTAGCAAGCTTTGAATCTTTCTACCAGGATGACAGAAGGAGCAATAAACATGGGGACAACCAAAGCAAACAGTCTGGCCATGTGGTAAGTAAGTGAACTTATTCTGTGGTGATGTCATATATGTGACGTCTTATTTGTAGTAATTTTATTTACAAATTTTTACAAGCTAACAAATCTCAAAGTACATGACAGACATAGTCAAAACTCACGTAATTACTTTTCATTTAAACTGAAGTACAACATATTTGTGATTCAGGGTGTGAGGCAAAGAGGAAAAAGCTTTTACAGCCCCGTTCACTTGCATTTATTTATTTATTTTTCTGGGGACCCAGGAGCCGACCGGTAGGGGCGAAGACTTCCCCCTACTTCACACTGGAAGCATCAGTGGCACGGAACGGCAGCAGAACGTTGCTGCTTCAAATAGAATCCATTATAGTCTTTGGGGTTGAATCAAACAGGCTGCAATGTGAAAATTTTCAGGCACGTCCCCAGAAACAGCACGCCTCACCACCATAGATAGGATTGGGTTTTATTATTGATGCGAGTTGCTTCTAGGACACATCAATTTCCGCAGTTAATATAGGGCTAGACAGGAAATCACACACAGTTTCAGTGTAAAACATCTGGGAATTTTCAAAATAAAAGTCTATTGCAGTGATACAATTTCATATCTATGTAGATTACGTCTATATGTGTATTTACTCCCTGCACCTTTCGAGAAGTGCAGCGGTGTGTTTTTCATGGCTTTAATCCTGGCAGTGGAGAGGAACAACATTATATATGACATCAAACAGCAATGTCAAACGTGATTTCCTTCTTTTTGGTTTAATGGTGGATGACATAAAGAAACTATGATCTTTGAAGGCTCGAGGGATTTTGTGATCTCGTGGGTCCAGCGAGATGCACGACAGAGAAGCTGAGAAGCTGCTCTACGGCTTAGATTCTCCCGGTGTGTACTGGCGCTCAGCAAAGCTCACAAGTAAACCGTTCCGCTGCCGTTCTGTGCCGCTGATGCTTCCAGTGTGAAGTAGGGATCAGGCTACTGCTGGAAATTCCAACACCAACTTTACATTCATCTTAGCTTAGGTGCAGATATAAGAGAAGCAAAATCAAAAGCAGTGGCGGATGTCCATAGGGGGCGCTAGGGCTCACAGGAAGAGGAAGAAGAGAGGAATCACAAACTGTATTTAAAAAAACATAAAATTTAAACTAAACGATCTATACACCTTATGGGCTGTAAGTGCTGTGTGTAATCTGCATTTAATTGTAGTTTAATAAAGTTAATACTTCTAACATGGCCGAAACGTCGACGTACTCCCTGTCACGTGTCCTTTCGTGGGCACAGCAATCTTTACCATTGACTTAATACGGGCTAACTGGCGCATGCGCGCTGGGTCCCCAACGACAAGGAATAGGAGAGCTGTTGGGCGCATATGGTTGCGATCGCAAGCAAACGGGGGAGTCTGCTCAGATCAGGAGGAGGATTGGTCAGCTCACCCAGCCCAGACAGAACCGGAAATTTCTCCACAGGCTAGTTCACCGTCCTTTGTTGTTGTGGGGCCGCTGCTAACGTTGACTATGGAGAAAACTAGTAGTTTCATCTTTTTATCATTGGATTCTACGAACCAAGTGGATTTTTTACTATAAGATGGATTATTTTGACCAGCAAGGTAAGACAGAATTTAGCTTTTGACTTCATGAAAATAGCTTTGTTTTGCTTTTCATTTAGCAGTCATTGGGTGGTGTTGAGGTAGAAAATGTGGATTCTATCATTTAAAAGAGCCTCTTCCTGTTTAGTGTGTGTGAGGTTTGCATATATTGGTCAATATGAAGCATGTTTTTGGAACAACTTTGTTGCTAACTTAGCAACAAAGTCCGTCGATTTCAAGTTGTGTGACGCATAATGGTAATTTGGCGTTCCCTAGTGGTGATATGTGGTTAGCGCATCTGAAAAACTGACCTGCAAAATGAAGAAAATAAAGATCGTTTATATAGCGCCTGTCAAGATAAAAACCATTCCCAAGAACTAACATAAAAAAAAAAAATGCGCCCCACCCCAAAAAAAATTCACCAACCGCCACTGATCAAAAGAGATGTTAAAACTGCTGCCAGTGTCTCATTAGGGTCACCATGGTAACCATCAACCTGTATCTCTCACTCCCTGAAGTAAAATCCAAATTCATGGGACCCGTTTAAACTCTTTAATGATGTTTCTACTGTGAGGTCTACCTGGGCTGGGGGCGGGGCTTTCACACTTGTTTCACTAAAATGCTTTAGTCTTCTGTTGAGAATTATGTCATTTTTAAATTCATTTTGTTCACGTCATACCATGTATGACCGACTACATTATTCCTTAATGAAGTGCTTGTGTTGGTTTTGTTTTTCTAAAGCTGCGTAGCGCAAAAGCAACCGTTCTGCCTTCCTGTCCAACTCGCTCAAGCTCTGTAACTATCAAGTCATTTTCACACTTTTCACCCTCTGGTCTTCAGGATATTTTACCTCAGCGGGAAATGGGTTGACATGAGGTCAGATAAAAGCGTTTAGATTACTAACGAAGTGGTCTGTTATCAGCACCCAATCGGCCTTATCAGAGCACCGAGCGGTTTCTCACGACCTGAGTCTGCTGGCTGAAAACAAAAGTCTGTCGGAGAAAATCGAGAAGTTTCTAGAATACAAACAGAAAAAGCTCTACAGAGGTAAAGAAAAAAAAAGGAACGTAGAGAGAATACAATTAGAGGAGACAGAAATATATTTTTGGAGGAGGCAGAGGAGTCTGGGGAGTGAAGAATGAGTAGTAGAGTCAGGTTCAGAGTTCCCCCTCAGTCTCTGAGCTTTGGTTTATAACGAAGATGTTCCAGCAGGACTGAACCAAATCCAAACCAGGAGTGACAGAAAGACGAGCCCGAGCCAGCAGCCTCCCCTCCCGTCTCCCCCTACAGCCCGCTGATGAGCTCACACCTCCTCTGTGTCTGCTCTGAGACTCGGTCACCAGCAGTCTGGACCCTTAGACCTCTGCAACAGTCAAACCCCCCACCCCCACCCATGTCAACATATTTGAGAGAAACCGGCGCTGCCATCAGTCTGCGAGGATTCCCAAAGCATCAAGTAAAAAGCCAACACACCAAGATTTTATGGCGTTTCTGTGGCTATTTGGGTTTCACAGTTGACTCTTCCTCCTCTGCAGCCGTCAGGCTGTGCTGGCACAGGGCCAGGCGACTCGTGCAGAGAGAGAGAGAGCATGTCTGTGATGTCTGCATCCCCACAGATTTACTCTAACTCCTGCTTTCTACCAAGACCCAAACGGACACCCCTACAAGGCTGCATGTGCTCTTCATAAAACCTTCCTATCAGAAATGTAATAAGTTAAAGGCTGCTTTGTAAACACCTGAGTCTGAGATCTACAGATAAAAAGACATCACCAACACCAGCCATCTTTGACAAGAAAGAGCTTGGCTGACTTAGAAAAACAAAGTTAGAGTTCAAATTTAACAAAGAAGCAAACATAAACGGTTTATTTAGGGTTTTCAAATCAGACACGTTACCTGGTTCTTTCTTTATTCTGCCCAAATGATAATAGTTTTGATTATTCAAAAGCAAAAAGTAAGAAAGGAATTCTGGTCACCTTTAACCCGTAGATGGGCAGATTAACGAGAGCACATTTATTCGCATAATCTTAATGAATCAAAGGAAAAAGGAAATCCTCCTGGGAAGATCTTCGCTAGGGGGTCCCACAGGGCTCGATTCTCGGCCCACTTCTTTTTGCCATTTATTTGCTGCCCCTTGGCTCAATCCCCCGCAAACACTGCCTTGTGTTCCACCTATATGCAGATGATTGCCAGATTTACACCTCGTTTCGTCAGGGGAATGGTCTTATTATATTATGTCCCTTGTGTCCTGTCTCAACGAGGATAAGTCTTGGGTAGCGGCTAACTATTCGCATGTTAACGAGGGCAAAACAGAGCTCATTATTTTTAATTCAAACAGCAGGCTTGCTGCAGGTTCAGAAGTTGATCTGGGCCCTCTCTCTCCATTTTTGAAGCAAGTTGTCTCTAGCTTGGGGGTGAGAATTGACTCTGGATTTAAGTTTGATGCTTACGTCAACTCCGTGATCCGATCGTGTTTTTTCAATCTGCGACGCCTTACCAAAATCAAGCCTATGCTGTCGAGAGTCCACCTGGAGCAGGTACTCCATGCATTTGTAATCTCTAGGTTAGATTACTGCAACTCTCTCTATGCTGGGCTTGGTCAGTCATTACTTTGTCGCCTCCAGCTTGTGCAGAACAGTGCCGCCAGGTTTCTGACTGGCACCAGAAAACGAGACCACATCAGTCCAGTGCTGGCCACCCTACACTGGCTTCCAGTCTTTTATCGGGCGCGTTTTAAACTTTTGGTATTTGTTTTTAATTTCTTTCAGGAAGGCGCCCCTCCTTACTTAGCAGCGCTCCTGAAGAAACATGTGCCATCACGCTCTCTGCGCTCCTCTGATCAGGGCCTGCTTGTTGTCCCTCGCACTAGTTGTCGGACTCGTGGGGACCGGGCTTTCTCAGCCTTAGCGCCGTCGCTCTGGAACCAGCTGCCACCGTCAATTAGGCTGTCTACATCTTTGCCAGTTTTTAAGAGTCGACTGAAAACCCATTTTTTTCGTTTAGCGTTTACGTTTGAAGTCTGCCTGTTTTTATGCTTTTTTCATTTTTCAATGTTTTAATTACTTTTATCATGATTTTATGTTGTTCTTCAGTGCCTTGGCCTCCTGTAATGGGTAATGTATATTAGAAGCTTGTGCTGCAAAATGTGAATGTGATAATGAAGTCTCTAGGGTTAAGTATGTTGAAGTAATTCAAGTTCAAAAAGCTGAAAGATTTTTAGAAAATTTGAAGGATTTTGCATCCATTTCAATGGGCTGAAAACTCACAGAAAAAGCTGAATATCTCAAAAAATATTAAAGATATCGATTCCAAAAGTAATGAGCTGAACATTTTGATACCAAATTTGCTGATATAGTTGAAAAACTGTAGGAAAAATAAAAAAAACATACAGAATCTGAAACAGGATCACTATAGTTGAATACTGTAAACAGCAAAAATGTTTTTTCAGTGAAATTGACCCTTAAAATGAAATTGAATCATAATCATGGATTTCGATGCCCATGTGAATGGAATTGTGGCCACCTCTTTTTACCATCTGCGTCGCTTAGCTAAAATAAAACCATTTTTGACAAGACAACACCTGTAGTTCATGCTTTTATTACGACACGGATCGACTACTGTAATTCCCTCCTATTTGGAGTGGCCAGAGCAACTTTGGCAAGGTCGCAACTAGTGCAAAATGTGGCTGCAAAATTTTTGGTGGGAAAAAGGAAATTTTACCATGTTTCCCCAGTCTTGGAATCCTTGCATTGGCTGCCTGTGGAATTTCAGATTCATTTTAAAGTCCTTTTATTGGATTTTAAATCGCTACATGGACTGGCTCCTTCATATTTGCAGACACTGATACATCCATATACACCGGCACGGGCACGCCGCTCAGACAATAGTCTCCTACTCACAGTTCCTAGGACTTGTTTAAAGACAAGAGGAGATGGGGCTTTTTCCGTGGCAGGCCCAAAACTCTGGAATGAGTTACCCTTTGATGTGCGTGCTTCGCCATCAGTGACAGTTTTCAAGGTCAGGCTGAAGACTTTATTTGATCTGGCCTTTAACTGTGGCCGTTAGTCTGCTTGTATTTTCTTTTTAATGTGATTTGTATGTTGTTTTTAATTCTTTTACTCTAGTTTTAATCCTTGTCTTGTCAATCACTAACATGTCTGTACAGCGCTTTGTCACCCCTGTGCCTGTAAGGATGTCTGAAATGAAACAAAGATTCAGTTGAGTTGAGTGAAGTTGACCTTTAAAATGAAATATAATCATAAAGTAGGCTAATAATGTGTAGCTTTTACTAAAATACCCACACATGACTGTACATCCTTTCATAGGACAACAGGACTAAGTGGTTGACCAGACAATTAAAGGGTTAAATGAACTTTACCGATTCTGTCAAGAGTCAAATATTAGCCAGAATTATGACAGAAGCTTGTAGATGGATACAAACATGTTTGATCCACGAACAGTTAAGTGGCTATAGTGTGTTTATAATCAAGTCTGTATAATTCAGCTGTGTGAATGAGAGAAAATCCACTACAAATTTAAACTAATTCACCCAGATCTGGTTTTCATCTATTAAAACTCGTTTTTTTTTTTTTACAGATGAATCTATTTGAAGACAAATGTCAAAACAATTCTATTAGGTATATTTTAGGGATGTCATCCAATAGAAATGTTTGTAATGAATAACTTCTATAGCTGATTCATGATTAATCCCACATTAATTACAAATTATCAGTAGATTAATAATGTACTGTAACATGGACTTTCATGTTTCTAATGCTCTTACAGGAGCAGACACACCCCTTAATGAAAATGTTTATTATTACAATAATCCAAAAGGATAGAAAACACTTTATAGAATCTCACATATAATATGCTACTGTGTCTAACGTACCACACAGAGGATCAGTGCTCACAAAAAGAAATTACTTTGAAGGTCAGAAGGAGTTTAAATGTTACAAACTATTTAAGATTGAATAGTTTTATGGTCAATAAAAAACAAGTTCATGACGCTCTCACATAAACCGATCTCTCCACATCTATTATTGACAGTTTCTGTACCTTACAGAATACACACACACACGCACACACACACTCACAAACACTCACACATACACTCACTCTCACACACATGCACACACACATACATGAACTCATAAAACACACACACACAGAAAGAAAAAGAGAGAGATGCATAAAACACACACACATATAATACATGCACACACACATGCACACACTCACATACACACAGATACATATAATACACACACACACACACAGATACATATAATACACACACACACACACTCACATACACACACAGATACATATAGTACACACACACGCACACACAAACACACACACAGATACATATAATACACACACACACACTCATACATATAATATACACACACAGATACATATAATACACACACACACACACAGATACATATAATACACACACACACACACACACTCACATACACACACAGATACATATAGTACACACACACGCACACACACACACACACACACACACAGATACATATAATACACACACACACACACAGATACATATAATACACACACGCGCACACACCCACATACACACACACACACAGATGCATATAATACACACACACACGCACACACTCATACATATAATACACACACACAGAAACATATAATACACACACACACACAGAGATACATATATTACACACACGCACACATAGATACATATAATACACACACGCACAAGCAGATACATATAATACACACACACACACGCACACAGAGATACATATAATACACACACGCACACACACGCACACATAGATACATATAATACACACACACACGCACACACTCATACATATAATACACACACACAGAAACATATAATACACACACACACACAGAGATACATATATTACACACACATAGATACATATAATACACACACGCACAAGCAGATACATATAATACACACACACACGCACACATAGATTCATATAATACACACACGCACACACAGATACATATAATACACACACACGCGCACACACAAATACACACACGCACACACACACATACACGCACACACACACACACGCATACATCAGAACCCTAGAACAACATGTGACCATGAGCCTCTGACGGTTCCAGGGGTGTTGAAAGTAAGCAAGCCGTACAGCTGTTGGTGCTCCTTTGTTGATTCAGCTTTCTGAATCGTGCAGGAGAGTCAGAAAGGTTTGTCAGGAAGAATTACCTTTTGCAGGAAAAATAAAAAACCGGGCAGCAAACTGAATCAATGGGTCATTGTGACACTAGCATAACGTCTTACTGACAGGTCGCATAAGTCAGATCCCTCAACATCCCATGGACAGGAGATAGCACATGCAGCTAGATGTTTGGTTTGAACGCAGAATGGCAGAAAATGTCACTCCTGATGAATGCTCCAGGGTGCTGACAAGATGTTCTCATCTATGAGAAAACATGCGCACACATGGCACATGCACACATGAATAAATCATCATAAACACACAGCTGTGGTTCTAATAATAAGCCTTGAGTCCTGCAAGTTCAAGTAGAGTATCAGCCCAGCAGATACCAGGTCTGTGCCCAGGGATCAGCCTGTGGCCCAACCAAGTGTCTGCTATCTGTCTGTCAGCAACCTCACATTCTGTTCTCAGATCAGAACACAACTTGCAGCAGCTGAAATTGCCTTAGAATGCTTTTATTCAACAATACAAATCTGACCTGGAATATGTGCTAGAGTGGGCACCAGAGAAAAGGAAAGGCTAAGATTGTAGAAGGTCCGGTTCTCCTGCATTCAGATGATGCCAACCAGCTACATGGTTCAGACTGGTGATCTAGCAAAACAATGGTGGTTTTCCCTGTCAGGCCATTTAGGACAAGCCATTTTCAAAGCAGGGCAAACTACAGTAATATATGGCAGTAGAGTACGCATTCACAGACAAAAAAGTCTTATTAATTGGGACTTCTAAAGGAGAATGAAGTAAAAGTTACATCCTGTGGTCAAATTTGGGTACTGCAATCCACGTTTCAAAACAAAAGAGCGACTCCCCTGCCAGCGTTTCATGAGCTTGGTGGCTGTTGTCAGTTACGATCAGCACCAGTAGATTCTAGAAGACAAGTAAAGACGAGTCATACACAGTAAGTTGATAAATACATTTAGCTGTAATATCAAGTTGTTAGTAATTAAGAAAGTAGCTTGAGATACTTTTAGAGATTCATTGTTAGCATTTTTAGCTCAGCGTTAGCTTAAAAAGATGATTCTTAGGGGTACAAGAGAAACTTCTGGGTCACTCGTTTTACCGACAGGAGCTTTTTGCCTGCCGGTGTCGAATTACAAATGCTGACGCTTATTTTAAACAGACTAAATCCCTTTTCAGCCTTTTTGAAAGGAGATAAACGAACAACCCTCCAGCCACCTGGGGAGGAAATCTGTTTTAATGTAACCTTCCTTCCAACATGAGATTAGTGTCATGTTTCATGTTCCTGCAATGGTTTCTGTGCTTCTCTGCACCCGCTCAAGCACTCAACCATGCTCACCTGTGTCTGTCTAACTATCTCTACCTGATATACGCGCCCTCCAGCAACAGCTCTGAAGCCAGACTATCTCTGGCATTCTGCCGTAGATATCCAGCTCTACCATTATCAAAGATTAAAGCCTCTGAATTTGACCGTTTTTGGAGCTGTACTGCTTTTCTTCTGCCACCACGCAACAATAACCCAATCTGGTTGGCGCTACATTAACGCCCTGATTTCTGTGTCCCCAGCACGGATCTCCAGTAATCTGTTCTGCTGTTTCCTGTAGACCCATCCACCCAAGCCGCCACTATCTGTGCAATAAGAAAAACTACTGTTTTCTATCACGTCCTGTGTGTTGGCTGTATCTTTGGGTAGGGATGCACCGATCTGATCTTAATATCTGTATCGTTACAGATATAGAAGAAAATTCTAGATTGGGTATCGGAGACTATGGGCTCGATCCATAAGAATTGATCTATTCAGTATATTTCTACGTGCTGTGAGTGATGACATCATGCGCTACAGTCCCACACTGTGCTGAAGCTCACGTTGATTTCAAAATAGAGCGAGCAAAAGGATTTGTTGGAACTTTTGGGCCCCTGTACAAAAGGATGATCCCAGTCTTTGTCATATAGTAACAAATAGTTCAATATGTAATACAGTTTAATACTGTTTTTACATTCCGGCATCAAATCGATATCGACCGATACTAAACTTCTGATATCGGTATTGAATGTGAAAAAAGTGGATCGTGCGTCCCTATCCTTGGGTCCCATCCACTTGGCCCCCCCATGACACTTAGACTGTTTTGTGATTATTTCACTGTAAAAATCTAACATGTTGCTCCTGTAACGATTGATTTCCACTGTTCTGTTTCCAGGAGTAAATGATTATTCAACCCACAAACTCTATGCATTTCAACAAGAAATGGGCTGACAGGTTTGTGAAGTCCATGCTAGAAGCCTAATGTCACCCTACAATATCCAATCAGAGCCCAGCTCTGATGTTTGGGGATTGCAACATTGCCTTGATTTTAATTGCTTTTCTTGTTCTCATGCTCTTTATATTAGTTTTTACATTTTTACTAGGGGTGGGACTCAATTAAAACAATTAATCTAATTAATTAGAGGGTTTGTAATTAATTAATCTTGATTAATCGCATTTTAATCGTTCAAGAAAATTTGCCCCGAAAGCAATTTTTTAAAATTAAAAATAATGAGACAGAGAATCAAACAATAGTCATTGACATTATTATTGTAAACACAAGCTTTTTAAATTCTAAAAAAAATGCTTTTAAATTGTATTTCAATTCAAAACAGGAGAAAAAAAAATATGTATATCACTGGCAAAAATAGGACAGACCTAAAAGTACAATACTATTTTAAGTACGTTTTGATAATGGTTTTGTCTTTATAATAAAATTATTATTATTATTATTATTAATAATAATAATAATAATAATAATAATAATAATAATGATGATGATGATAATAAAATAATAATAATAATAATAATGATAATAATAATGGGTTGATAGAATGTGTGTGCAATTTGATTTGATTTAGCATCATTAGAGACAGAAATGAAGGCAAAAACACATGAAGAGGGATTTCTGATCACTCATTTGATTGTAGTTCTAGTTGTGTTTGGAGCACATAAGGTTTACATGGTCTTGTAGCCAAGGTTCTGAGCTTTCTGTAGAGGTGCAGCTTGACTAGATTGATATTTAGGGCATGGATTTTGCCGCTAAACTTCAACATCCCCCAATTGGGTTGAAGCACAGGCCTATCAGTAGCTGTGTTACTTCAATGTGATGAGGGGAATGATAAATGGCCTGTATTTCTATAGCGCCTTCTTAGGGTTCTACAGTAAAACCCCCCAAGGCGCTTCACAGCACAGCCAGTCATCCACCCATTCACACGCTGGTGGGGATGAGCTATGTCGTAGCTACAGCTGCCCTGGGGCGCACTGACGGAGGCGAGGCTGCCAAAGGTCCTCCAGGATGCTATGGTCTGAGCGAGTGATGCCTTCAGGTGGATAATGGAACAGGTTATTTTTCCTTCCATTACATGCATGTCAGCCTCCTAGAAAGAAAAGTCTAGAAACAGATTGGTGTGGTGCTGAAACCTGTGTCCAACACTGTTTCACTTGCAGAATAAAAGAAATAAAGTGAGTTGTTCTGGAGTCACCGTTTGTTTTACTGGTTGAACAGGAAAATCGCTGCGTGCACCTGGCTGGGATTTTCAAACAGAATACAAACTGCCCTCGTATCCCATCAGAATCACACAGTGTCCGGTCACGATGTCCACAGAGTCTAAACAATCTGCTAAATGTCACACCTTAGTTAATTATGGCTGGTTATGAGATGAGATGTGCAAAATGTCTCATTAACACTGAACTAATAGTTTCTATACCTTCACTTTCCTTCATTTCAGATTGAATCACCTTCCTTCTGTGATTAACAGACTTACATATAAACTCATGGCTACAGGAAACTCAGTGTGTTATGTCACGGTGACCACAGGTGTCACTTGCTGCCTCCCACATGTCCACCATGAAGTGGAGAATCAGCACCAGGCTGCAGGGGGGCAAAGAGAGAACGTGTCCTCCACAGACTGAGAGTCTGCCAGGGATTCCTCTTTAATATACTGCTGGATAATTTCACTACATGCAGTTAATTCAGATGACACGTTCAGCTTTAGTTTACATCAGCAGATGTAAATAGATAAAGGAAGAGGCGACGCATTGTCTCTGTTGACTGTTGGAAGAATGCTGTCCTGGAACCGTTTTCACCTGCAGCAAAAATGAAAACACAAACAAACATCCTGGAATATTTTCTTCACTGTCATAAATCACATGGATCAGGAGTACAGGACACTAAACCCACCCGCGGGGATAATTACACAGTAGAGGTGTGAAATTTAAAATTCAAACGTTATTTTCCAGTTTTGATCCAACGTTGTGAAGGAAGCCATTAAATGAAGATCACCTAGGAGAGATGGCAGGTCCATTGTTTATCTCCTGCTTTTATTTGTCTTCATTTATATTTTGTGGGCCCTTGTTTGGGTCAGTGATGTTTTAAATTCTTTTAATGCATGTACAGCACTTTGGTTCACCTTCTGGCCGCTGGAAAGTGCTTTAGAAAAAAAGTTGATGATGATGATTGTTTATGTCACATTTCATATTTAACTGGCAGCAATATTCTGATATTCCTGCTGGAAGTGCTAGTCTGGATTTACGAGCTACCTATGAAGTCAGTTTTCTGAATAGAATCCATACAGCCACTAAACTCAACCACAGCCCACTTCTTTTACCCTTTCATAATAAAAGCCCACCATATCTACAGTGCTGACCCTCCCACCCTAACATCGAAGGCTTCAGAAATACAGAAGGCAAGAGTCATGTCCTGTCCAGGTGTCTGATAACACCCAGTAGGTGACAGCTGTCTGCGGAGCGTTTGTTCAGTGGGAACAGACGCCTAGTTCTGTGCTGATGCGTGATGGCCGACACCTTGCTGATAGGGAATTTCACATAAGCCTGTAGACTGTCCATCAGCTTGACGGTGGAGATGTTTGGTTTTCTCAGCTTGTTTGAGGGAGCAGTTTTTCCTTTTCCAGGGCCCTAAAAGTTACCCTTTTCTGTCTCTTTCACTAGTCAAGCAGCTACTGAGTCCATCTGAAAGAGTGCCTTCACTTTCCTCCACAAAGCAGTCTGAAGTGAAGTTAGAAAAGCTTTTATTGTGTTTTTTAAAAGCTTCATCGTTAACCTCTGGTAAATAGTGGACATACTGTTTGTGTGATGTTAGATATTCAGCCGGGAAGAAAGGAACAGCCTGAGTCTTAATGAGAGTGTGACCTTGTGCTGTGCTTTGGGATTTGGCTGCACAGTGACTGAGAACGTGCTGCCTGGTGGCTCTTATCATTCCTGTCTGTCAGAGATGAGAACACTCACAGCCTGTGGGGATGACTGCCTGAAATTCTCTGGAGGTCCGCTGTTGGCTCAGACGGAGCAGGTCAAAGGTCACACCAGCACATGCCACAAAGGCAGGAGCTGTGACGGTGGAGGTTTTAGGAGAACTAACTTTCTATCAGCTATTTTCGTATCAACACACGTCGTTTCTTTTTATTTTTACATTATGCACATTAAAATCAATATACAAAACTAAATGACTGAAACCAAAATGAAAAGGGGACAGAAAGAAGAAATCTTATGTTATCTGCCCCTTTTAACTAAAATAACATTAATAAAAATGAAACAACTGTATAATAGTAAATTAACTTAGAACAAAGTGATTTCTGGACTGGTTGGATATCACAACTTCAATAGGGTATTCTACAGTTGACGTCACCACGCAAAGGCTGCTGGGAAGGGTCATACTGATAAGCCGCATTAACAATAGAAAATATACAGTTTCAGAGCGTTTTGACATCGATATGAAGGCATAAAATGGAGGAAGTTGTTTTGACAAAAAAAAACATACCAGAGAACTTTTCTTGATGGCGACCCTGCTAATTATCGATCACCAGAACTGAAGCGCTAGCTCTAATGAAAGTGAAAGTAAAAACTAACCCTCGCTAGCAGCGCTGTTGTTTTAAACGCCATTATTCCCATCACGGCTCCTTCTTGAGTAATATAACAATAAGTTCATTACTCAGTGCTCAAGTAACATTTTCTCAAGGTAGTTTTTTAACTGTCAGGTTATCATTTGTGTCCCTACTTTTTATATTCCACTCACCTCTGGTCAAAAGCCTTTTTCGTGGACGTTTGGGTGGACATGCTGTTTGGCCCAGACGTTCAGCTGGACCGCTGCCTCCTTGTTAACTCTCCTCCGTTAACAACGCTGCCTCTAACTCTCCGTTAACAACGCTGCCTCCACTCTCCGTTAACAACGCCGCCTCCACTCTCCGTTAACAACGCCGCCTCCACTCTCCGTTAACAACGCCGCCTCCACTCTCCGTTAACAACGCCGCCTCCACTCTCCGTTAACAACTCCGCCTCCACTCTCCGTTAACAACGCTGCCTCCTTGTTAACTCTCCTCCGTTAACACCACTGCCTCTAACTCTCCGTTAACAACGCTGCCTCCTTGTTAACGCTCCTCCGTTAACAACGCTGCCTCCACTCTCTGTTAACAATGCTGCCTCCACTCTCCGTTAACAACGCTGCGTCCTGCATTAACTCTCCTCCGCTGCTCCTCCTGGATAACCCCACGACTGAGAGCGTCGTTACGATCGGCGGCTGGTCATTCTCGGATGTAGGACTTTCCCCTCCAGGAAGATGTAAGTAACAAATATACGTGCTTTTCTTGATCTGCTCCACACAGTTAAAATCCGCTCGTCCAACTTAAAAACTACCACCGCTTTGCTTCTTCTGTCTTTAGCTTAGCCCGTGTAGCTTTCCAGCTGTTTCACGTGGTGTCGGCCTGAAACTGGCGTCTCCGGGTCTGCAGCGTTATACTATTGACTTTACCGGCTTTGGAAAAGGGATAAAAAGTCCTCTCCAACATCCGATCTGGGCGTCTAGAGTCCGATTAGCACCTCCCCCAGCAGCAGCGTTAAGTTCCTTGCTGTTTGAAAATCTTTAGGAGACGAAAAAATAACTTCAGCTAGATCGGAGCAACTCAGACCCATAGGAATCTATTATAACTGCTAGCTTACTTGTATGACCCTCCGCCCCAGAGTGCTTTGCGACAATCTATTTTTAGCTACTGTAGAAAGCTCTATTAATAAGTAACAAAAAAGAGAAAGAAAAAAACAACACAAAAAGAACAAGAACACACACACACACACACACACATATGCATAAAAACATATTTTTTATTTATTGTTTATTTTTTTCCTTCCCCTCCTTCCTCACTCTTATGTAACAGATCTATATAAGTCCAGCATTTTATTTTTAATCAGTTTTTTAAAAGTAAATATTGTTTTTGCATTCTTGAATTCAGTCATTTATTCCATAATTTGACTCCATATATAGAGACACATAATAACAAGGGTTGTTAAGAAAGCGTGTTTATCGTGTTTATGTCAAATGAAACTGATCCTAAAAAAACATTGTTTTACTTTCTTTCTTATGTCTTTCTCCTCCAAACCCCATAAACCCCTGAGTGTCCTTCTACGGCAAGCCCGAAGGACAACAGACATCAATAACCACACAATAGCCTCCAGGTCTTCCGGGTTTCCGACATGTTGCTATCAAATGTACAGCGTGAGCAGTCAGGTCGTATCCGAGGACTGGGTCTTATTGTGTGAGAACTAGGGATGCTCGATATTGGCTTTTTTACTGATATCCGATATTGTCTAACTCTTAATTTCCGATACCGATATATACGGTGTCCCCCCTAATATAAAATAAATCGTCTAGGTTACATCTAACATCACATATCTCATATCATGAATGCTTAAGCTTTAAACATTATCTGTGCAAAATGACTACTTCAATTTAAGTTAGTAATGTTTAATTTGTCTCCAGCAGCTGAATGACATTCTACTTGAGATAATCCTGACTAACTCTGTCATGCCTTTAGGCTTCAGATAATTATTAAGTTCATGATGGGAAAGGTTTGATAAGTTAATAAATAGTTCAGGTGAATTAATGATAAAAAGGTTAAAATCTTTTAGGTTTTGAAAACGGATCAAAGTGAGACATCGCTGTTACAAACAATCTTTGTTATATTGTCTGCGCAAAACGTAACAAAGTGCATGCTCTCAACTCAGACCTATCACTGACGTAGTTTCCGTTTCCTCCGCTGGACCTCCGCTCTGTGTTTACATCTTACATTTAAACAGAAACGAACGAAAAAACGGGTCATAAACACGCTGATTTTGCTTCATACGTTCGTACCCTGGAGAACATTTGTCTTTGTAAGCATCGATTTGTTTAGGGCAGGGGTGCCCAATCCTGGTCCTGGAGAGCTACTATCCAGCATGTTTTAGTTTTAACTATGCTTCAACACACCTGATTTTAATCAGCAATTGATTAACAGGCTTCTGCAGAGCCTGATAAGCTGCTGAACAGGTGATTAAACCACTGAATCAAGCATGTTGGAGCAGAGAAACCACTAAAATGTGCTGGATAGTAGCTCTCCAGGACCAGGATTGGGCACCCCTGGTTTAGGGAATGTTTGGGCGTGTGTTAAACTTACTTAGTTGATAAAATGTAAGCAGCGTGAACGTACAAATGCTAAGCGAGGCTAATTGCTAAGCGCAATGCTAAGACGTCTGTAATAGTCAGTAATATATTTTTTTCTCTTTGTATTTTGTAATTTTGGTGATAAAACATTAATAAAGATCTTAATTTAAGAAAAGCAAGCCTTGGGTGAAGATTCTGTTGCTTGTTTGCTGGCTAGCTACACGTAGCTATGTGCTATGTGGCGGACCCTCATTACAAAGGGCAAATTACTAACAGGGTGCGTACGGGTGCTTGAAATCCTTGAAAATGCTTGAATTTCAATAACGTGATTTCAAGTTATGGAAAGTGCTTGATTTCTGTATTGAGTCCTGGAAAATGCTTGAAAAACAAACTGCACAGTTTTGTATATAAGATCACCCAAGTTAGTTTGATGAAAAAACTCAATTTGTTATCTGTGTTAACGTTACAAACTAGAGAGCGATTATTTCGCCTTTAGTAAACACGGCTGCGGCTGCTCTCAGAGGGTCCGCTCCTTTCTGTCACACCGGTCTGTTAGCAGCAGGCTCCTCCTACTATAAAGCCCAGCCGCTGGACCGGCGGTGTACACTGGCTTCGCTATGAAGCAGACCTACTTTACCGATGAGACTTTTATGCTAGTCGCGTGTGTGAGAGCTGCTTTGGGTCTGGGATCCAGCGGGTCCTTCTGTGATAATTAGTTATGAAATCAAGACTGGAGTAGAGCAGGGAACCGAAAAAACGGTAAGAAATATCTTTTTCGGTGCTAAAAAGTCTGTTATGAGCCGCAAAGCCCCGTTCCTCCCGCTGCAGCGGGTCACGGCAGGCGTCGGCTACTCTCATTCACAAACTTTGTTTACAAAACACCTCCAAGTTCGCCAACTAATAAAATACCGAAAAAAATCAAAGTTTTGACTGCATCTGGGAAAGTAAACAGCAGCAGAGCTAACTGTGTTCAGGTTTGTCACTAAACATGTAAATACCAGTAATTTAATGAAGCACCTCGTCGTTCATGGCATCTATTTGTGAGCTGAAGCATGGACCGTGTTTGGCTGCGAAAGCAGACCCGAGTCCTCAAGGCAAGCCATTTTGTCATTTAATCAACAGCTAGTAATTCCTATTTTACATAGCAACAGTATTATTAACCCCAGTCCAGATCATATTTTTATTAGTCACAATTGAAACTAAATATATCAACAGGTATTTTTACTAGCATAAATACAATGCCTAAAACCTATTTGTTCATCAAGTATAATTATTTATTTTAATAAATTAATGAGTCTGCAGATGGAGGGAGGGTTGTGATCAGATATTTTAGTAATGGGTGGTAATAGTCAGAAATTTAGGAGGAGCAGGATTTTAAACATAGCTTCTATAAGAGCTGCAAAAGTAGGAGCAAACCTTGACATTAGACACATTTCAAAATGTAAAATATGATGTTTTTATTTACTTTGTCCCTGCTTTGTGGAATATTACAAGATAATATTTATAATTATGTTCTGATCACATTATTGCCCCTGATCTGTGTCATAGCCAAGTCCCAATCCAATACCTCAGCAATGCATTCAGTTAATAAGAAGAAAGTAGAAAACATCCAAGTTGTCCTTTCAGATTTATTTATTTGTAACTTGGAATATAATACAATACTTTATTTGTCTGAAACCAAACAGTAACAGAAATTTGTCTTTTAACAGGGCTCAACTTCCTGTTTTGATGTAATTTCCTCAGATTAGCTGCCAAAAAACATCACTCTGTCAGGAAGAACATTGATAAGAAATGTGTTAATATTAGGAATATGTTTGATAATAGCCTCATTGCTCGTAATTCAAATTGTTTAAATAGTATGTGGCTGTGTTTTGCAATAAGCATTACTATGACTGCACCCATGTTGAGGCTCGCTCTTCCCTGCACAACACGGCTCATACCGTGGCTCTAGGAGACTGCAAAAACCAACGTTTGCAACCAGAGAGTCATACAGTGTGATCGGCTATCTTGGCTGTGTTTTTGCTGTCAGTAGACAGTTTCTCTTTGTCTTTTAGTGTATCTTGAGTGTCAGATGGCTGTGTGTTTTTGTCCGAGTTGCTGCTGTGAACTGGGAGAGCAGGGTGTTTGGTTTTAAGGTAACAGACTAGAACTAAAAGCAGACAGGTTAAAATTAAAACTAAGTCATTGTCATTTTGTTTGAAAATTTCTATCTGAGGATGAATTAAGGTCACGCTAGTTGCTTTATAAGGTTATAGCTAATCTTTTTTCACCTGATTCCAGTAATTTAAAATCACAGGATCAGGCCTGATTTTCGATCCTGTGATCGATTAAGATCATCCCTATTATCTAACAGTAATAAATTCATATGATAGTGAGATGAAACTGACCTCTTGAGTCCTAATGTATTGTTTTGTCTTTGCCGTGTGGTGCTTGAAAAGTTTGAAAATTTACATTGAAAATGCTTGAAAAGTGCTTGAATTTGTCAGTGGAAAAATTGTAAGAACCCTGTAATAAATATTCACAAGTTGTGCCAAATAAAACTAAAATATCTCAAAAACTAAACATCAGATCTGTCATATTTTGGCATTTTGAGAGAGAGGAGATGAAGCCGAACAGTTTGATGGGTAATATGTGCATAGTATGTAAAGGTTGGGTCACTAGAGGAGTAAAAACTGATACCGATATTTTCTGATTTTACATTTTAAAGCCAATATCGGCCGATAATATCGGACATCCCTAGTGAGAACCTGACTTTGCTCTGTGAGGAAGTCGTACAGTTTGAGCTGAAGCTGAACGCTATGAGTGAAAAAGTCACACAGTGTACGCCCGGCTTTAGTGATTAGGTTCAGCAGGGTTTATGGATAAATATAACTGAGTATCATCAGCATAGCAGTAGAACATTATCCCATGCTGTCTGATGATTTTACCAATTTAAACTTGGATGTTTCTACTGAGAAGTATTGACCCTTTGCACTCCGTCAAGCTAGTCAACAATAAAAACGTTTTTAGTATTATATCAGTTTTAGTTAGTTGATTTCACAGTAAAGTGATAATAATTTGCTGCGCGGTTGGCTGCACTAACAAACAAGGGTGTAAATTCAACTTGTCTTTTTATTGAATGACTTTGATGGAGACAGAAGACGGGGATTTTACCAGGTAAGATCACTGTTCATATATTTGATGAGGAAGACAGGGACTGACTATGATGGACCTGAAATGATAAATATGATGTGTTTATGTTACTTATTTAGTAGGGCTGTAACAATATTGGCAATATCACGATATCGTCGTAGTAAAACGGCCACAATATCGTCATGGTCTTGTCACGATATCGTACAGTACGTCTTGAGGTAAAAATAACACTTTTCAGTCTTCTCCACCGGAGCATAGCAAAGTAAACTACATAGACCATGATGCTTTGCTTCCGCGTCATCGGCCAGTTCGCCAATGGGAGTGCGTTCAGCCCACACAGCAGAGATAAACAAACATGGAGTATGGAGGCTACAGTGGTGAACGCAGTACAGAGGATTCCAGTCAAAGTATTTTATGTTGTGAGTCTTATTATCGTGAGCCTCCCCACAATATCGCAATAAATATTGTATCGTGAGGTTCATATCGTGACAATATCGTATCTTAAGATTTGGATATTGTTACACCCCTATTATTTAGTATTGATGATACTACATTTCACTATGGAGGACATATGTTTCTGTTCACTATAGTGAATTTCTAGATGCTAATAATTTTGTTCCAGTGTGGGACAGAGTGTGTGAAAATTACGTTATTTTTTTTAGAAAGATGAGCTTCATAATCATGAGATATCTTGTCCCCGTGGTGTGAGAGTAGCAGCTGGTCCTGGTGACCCGGTCCAGTCCTGGTAGGGGTTTGGACTTTTGTAGGCGTATAAAATCAGCTACAATGTAAAGTGAAATGATGTTATAAAACGGTGCGGGTTGATTTCTGGAAAAGTCAGCGACTTAATCCAGTCACTGAACACAGCAGCAGGGGGAAGGTAACCCTGCAAACAGTCAACATCACATGGACGTGCAAATCAGACCATGTCTGTAGGACGTCCTAACTAGGTCTTTGCACACTGGGAAGGGTCTGTTTCTAAGCTAACTCTAACTTTTGTAAATACCGCTCTCTATGAACCCAGCTAGGTGTGCTAAATCCTCCCACAAGTAAACTGGGATTGAACTAGTAGGAGCCATGACGCTAAACTGGCAACAAAGAACAACCTCAGTCACCACTTTTACTCTCCGCTCAATAGGAGGATCTTTGTTGACATACTTGTTTGTCGTTGTGCGCATACGCGAGTGCCTGTGTGGCAGAAGACGACCTGCTATCAATACGCGACGTACACTTTCACGCGAGTTTACGGGCGAAATCCCCAAAATATAAACACTTTGTCTAAAGACAGGAGGAGGGTTAGAGACAAGCTTAAAATCTAAAAATGAAGACAAAAATAAAGTTATTTAAAGCCTGTTTGAGCTCTGGGATGACGAAACACTTTGGTCCGATTCGCCGGTGTTTTCTCCACAACTCTGCTGTGGAGACATTATTTAACAGAAAGCCCTGGACCCTTCACTCATGAACAATTAAAGGCTTTCAAACGTCTGGAGGTCTATGATTATGGTGTTTCAAGGAAAGTTTGGCTGAACTATTCTGCAAAACAGGAAGCCGTGACTTTGGTAACGCCGTGGTCGGCGAGCAGAGTTACAGCGTGATTCACACCACCTGTGGGTGATTGTCAAAGAAAATGGATAAATCCTCACAGCGACTGCAAAGCTGGGTAAGTCTTCATGAATCAGTGCTGTTAGTTTTTACTTATTCATTTATTTATTATTATAACGATCGCGTGCTGAGACACCTGAATCAGAACGCAAAAACTAAATGACTCTGGATATAAAACTACACGAAGATGAATATTTTAAAAAACATCTTCTCTTATTAACAAATACTTAGTTACAAGCACTAACCAGGAACAAATGAGCTCCACAAACTCCATTGCTGCAGGAATCCAGGCTTTGTTCAGACAGTCGGGTCACCCGCAATCATCTATTTCATATTTTGCGGTTTGTTACGGAGGAAATTCCAATAGAACTTTTTATCAAGTCTCCCACGCCGAACGATCAACCACACAGCAAGAATTACCCATCTGCTTCACTAAATCCTCCTCCAAGCGTGCAAAACAATCGAATTATAGGCTAAATACGCTGTTTGTTGCCACCCAGGTCCCATGATGCAATGCGAAAACATTAACATTGACGTCACAAAAGATCCTCCTATACTCCTAACTCACCCTAGACGTCCACCATTGCAGATCCTTGTGATCATGTGTCGTAGGTGCAAAGTGTCAATACCTGAGCTACAGAGCTCCAAAGAGGTTGGGGCTTCCTCACCTGTTTCATCTAAATCCCACTGTTGTATAGTAAAAAATTTTTTACTGTTTTGGGTGGAATTTTGTCCGTGTCACTGCTATCAAGTCAATGATCCTGACTGAATCACATGTTTTTATTTATAAGGTTCAGGTTTTTATTTGTGGAATGAAGACTGGCTCATTTGTGTGAAACAGTGAACAGGACAGGAGGAAGGCTGCTGATGCATTGACATTCATGCACGGATAATCCAGCAGGTAACAGGTAATCAGAGCTGTTTTGGCTACATCCATCTTTAGAATTTTGTGCATTTCATCACCTATGCAACATCTGCACACCTAACACTTACTGTATATATTACATTTATTTCACACAACTTTCATCTTGTTTATCGTAAATAGCACTAATACCAATAGCGTGCTCAGCATGAACAAATAATCTAATCAGCAACTGAGGAAAGAGAATATCTAACTGATAAAATGAAGTAAAGTAAAAGTATTTATACAGGACAGTAACTCTCACTGACAAAATCCCATAAAAAGGCATAGAGGACAGTAAAAACTTTTATATTAGTATTATTATACTATTAAATATTTTTGTATTTACAGATTATAGATAAACTGAATTTCAGGACGCTCTTCTCTTATTAATGGCTTCTACAGACTCTTTAAACCCTGTCTTTTCAAGCCATATTTCACAGAAAAGTCAACCAGCACAAGGCTTAGTATCATTCAACTGGCTTCTGGATCAAACCAAAGTAAACAATGGATCAAAAGCTATGTATCTGTTCCCCCTCGTCTCCGTTTTAATGAAATTTCCAAGGTGTACTGAAAATGAAGCACAGCGCACATAAAAAGAGAATGGTTGAGTTAGACCAGTGATTCCCAACCAGGGGTATGTGTACCCCTAGTGCAGGGGTCGGGAACATGCGGCTCTGGAGCCGCATGCGGCTCTTTTAGCGACCCCTAGTGGCTCCCTGGAGCTTCTTCACAAATGTATGAAAATGGATGGTGGATATATTTTTTGTTTTAATATGGTTTCTGTAGGAGGACAAACATTCTTAACGTTTTCGATTGCTGTAAAAATGTGAATAAATATTCAATTTTAACATTTCTGTCAACGAAAATTTGCGTCATAGCCTGCGACACACGTTTCAGCACGGCGCCCATAGATATATGGCGGCGCCGTGCCAGGCAGATGGATGTAAACAAACCAGCGGGTGTGTCAGGGCCGTGGATCCCAAAGGGAAAAAGAGAAAGATAGCTGATGAGAACAGAGGATTCAAGGAATAATGGACCGAATTATTTGCTTTCATTGTCGACGCGGAAGGATTACCTGGAAAAACTTCAACTTTTCAACGCTGTCGCTCGGACAAGGACCAATCAGCGGAGGTTTCACTGACTGACCAATGAGGGGACAGGATGCTTCTCAGTACATCTCCGGGTAAACATGGAGGAAAAGTTAATACTTGCCGTGTCTGATGTCCCAGAGCTTTACAGGACTTCACTTAACTCCAGCAAAACCTTGTGAGACTTCATATCTACCGCTGTTTCAACTCTGAACTGCTTTAATAACCCAAAATTCCCTCCAATCTGACGGCCAATCAAAACAACGGAAGACTCGCTATTCGCCCTGCTGGAACAGAGGCGCCGCTGGCTTTTGCCGCATGTCGCCTCCCATGTGTCAGGTTATAAAAGTAAATTTAAGAAGTGGATTACATCTCCAAACTCCACTACTGCTGCAAGTTTTGTTGCAACCTGAGAAATAAAAGCGGGGAAAACTGTTCATGGATGGTGATTACATGAAGGATTCATTCATCAAAATATCAGAGCACCTATTTCAGACTTCAAAAACAAAACCGAGATAATCCAGAAAATGAAAGACATTCCTCTCTCCACAAAGACAAGGACCATTAAAACGACAGGCGACGTCACCAATCAGCAAATCAAAGACATTAATTCAGCTCCAGCGTACTCAACTACCTGTGATGAGTCGTGTGATGTGATCGATATCAGACAGCGCTGTTATGCAGGTATGTGAGCTGTGATGGGCTCAAGAAGAAATGATCAAATTAATACCACTGATTAATATTGTAATGGAAGTTAAACGTAAAGCACCAAATATCTACAGCAGAGTCACGTGGTGTGTCGTTCTCTCCAGGATGCTGCAGGAAAATAAACATTTAATCACGAATGCTCATTAAGTATTTGTAGTCATTTTGATAATAGGCTAATATAGCTAATATACACTTACAACCTGTGTTTCCTTCATATAAGGCTTTTCATTTTTTGCGGCTCCAGCCAGATTTTTTTTTTTGTTTTTTTGGTCCAATATGGCTCTTTGAACATTTTGGGTTGCCGACCCCTGCTCTAGTGGCACATGAGTGCATTACAGGGGGTACGCATGTCCCAGATGAAGGTATCAGTCATTCAACAGCATGGGGCTGGGATGTGTTATGCGTAATGAATACCCAGATGTAGTAATGCATGGTATAGGTTGATATCATATACATTTAGGCCAACTGTGACTGTGCATGAATGTTAAGCTGCGTTAGCATTGGAGGGAAGCAGCTGCTGCAGCGTGGACTAAAGAGGATTTGTAAAGGAAATGGGGTAACATTGGTTATACAGACATGGTTTAGTCCAAGGGGTTCAAATGAAGGCAACTGGACTTCTTTGGTTTCTTGAAGACGTTTCGCTTCTCATCCGAGGAGCTTTGTCAATTCTGACTGGAATATGGGAGGGTCGATCTCATAAACTGTAGCTGTCTATTGTTGCTCAACGAGCAGCATCTGCCTGTGAATGCCCCTCCTTCCTACCTCTTGATGAGTCGTTAGCATCGTTAGACTCTATTGTTTGTGAGTTGATTAGATGCAGGAGGGTGTGAACTGGACTGAAACTGTTTTGGAACTTGGTTCAAAGCTGCATTGTAGGTGCTGGAAAGGTGAAACCTGAGTCCTCCTCCTCTATTTAATGATGGTTTCTCCATTTTGAGAGCAACAACAGACAGCTACAGTTTATAAGATCGACCCTCCCATATTCCAGTCA
Source organism: Aphyosemion australe (assembly GCA_006937985.1). NCBI lineage: Eukaryota > Metazoa > Chordata > Actinopteri > Cyprinodontiformes > Nothobranchiidae > Aphyosemion > Aphyosemion australe. Next base: position 310,695 of record SSNS01000491.1, on the reverse strand, counting down.
GAATTGACAAATAGACAGCTACAGTTTATAAGATCGACCCTCCCATATTCCAGTCAGAATTGACAAAGCTCCTCGGATGAGAAGCGAAACGTCTTCAAGAAACCAAAGAAGTCCAGTTGCCTTCATTCGAACCCCTTGGATTACCATGACCTGGATGACTGAGAACCTTCACCAGCAGACATGGTTTAGGTTTCAGGAGCCTGATGTTGAACAGAAAAACCTCCTCAGTAAAATATTCTGGGTGACAGTAAAGACGTATCTGTGTTAATAGCTCGTTAACGCTAATTCCTTTAATTGCCTTTTGTTTTTTAACACAGGCTTCCAAACTGTTTTGACGTCTCCCGTAATTTAGTTTGAACAAAATTCCCTCTGCAGTTTCAGCTTTTATTCCCATTTATTAATAAAGCAACAGTCTGCAGCACCCCCCCCCCCCGATCTAGTTGATCAGAGCAACAAAAAGGCAAAGAAAAAGAATAAACCTCCAATCATTATTTTAATATTGTCAAAAATAAACGCAGCAAAGCATCATCTTACCTGCAGTGATTCACTACTGAAGCAAAACTTAACTTCTATGAGCAAAAGAACATGAAAATTGAGAATGAGAATTTTTGTGTTGCATTATTTGAAAGGTTTTGTATGTTTTTTATATAAATTTTGGATGTTAAATGTTCTTTAAGTTTCATTTTGTACTTTTTAGGGTAACACTTTACAATAAGGGACACAAAACTGTGCTTCGCGAGAGAGGGGAGAGACTGTCAGTGCGCATTTAGCTGCACCATGACAGTAATCATGGGCACAGAATAGAATAGACTTTATTAATCCCACAGTGGGGAAATTCACTCGTTACAGCAGCCCAAACACTACTAATACAGTTAAACACACATGAGCAGTAAGGCAAGGTAAGGCAGCTTTATTTGTATAGCACATTTCAAACACGGAGGCAATTCAATGTGCTTTACAGAGCAGGAGCAACAGAAACATTAATCAAAATACACAAAGAAATAATTCAGACAATTAGATAAAAGGCATAGTCAAAAGTTTAGCAGTTACAGTGCAGAAGAAGCAGCATAAGAAGCATTCAATCATAGGCTAATGAATACATGAAAGTTTTTAATTTTAATTTAAAAGTTACTAGAGTTGGGGCCTGTTTGAAGTCATGAGGAAGTTGATTCCATCTATGAGCAGCATAATGACTAAAAGCAGCTTCACCCTGTCTGGGTCTGACCCGAGGTTCTACCAGCTGACTGGAAGGAGATCCAACATAGGCCCCATACCATTGAGTGATTTATAGACTAGTAGAAACATCACTTGGGGGGCTTTGAAGTTTAGCAGCAAAATCTATGCCCTGAAAATATCAATAAATATGATCAAGCTGCACCTCTAAAAAACTTCAGAACCTTGGCTACAAGACCATGTAAACCTTTTTTATGTACTCCAAACAACTAAAACTACAATCAAATGAGCGATCGGAAATCCCTCTTCATGTGTTTTTTTGCCTTTGTTTCTGTCTCTCAGTTTATTACCTTTGATGTTTCACCTTGAAAAGTTCGTTTTATCCAGACTTTCTTTTTGTTTATTATTAACCCTACCTCTTGTGTCACACTGAACACAGTTTAGACTAGGGATGTAACGATTCACTCAAGCCATGATTCGATTGCCGATTTTAAGTTCACGATTCCGAATTTTTACAATTTTTCACAACAAAATGAATTTCAGTTATTTTATGACAAAATAAATTATTTTTTACAATTGCCCTTTAGTCCTTGTTTCAAATTGTAACTGTCTATTGTCTTACTAACAAAACTTAACACTGAACAAAGTAATAGCGGTAATTAAAGATGATATGGAAATGATCACAAACCTTTTTATACTCAAAAAAGTTTTTATTTATTTTGAATGTCATCTGCATTTATGTCTTTGGCAGGCCGTTGTGAATTGATTTTCTTTTTTTCTACAACGATGGATATTTAAACTAGTTTGCACCGATTCTCGAAGCATCGTTGCATCCCTAGTTTAGACGGAAAACAAAGTCATTTTGACCTAAAAAACAGGCTTCAATCTCAAACATCCAGGAGAACCTTTCTCTTTCCTGGTTTGTGTTTGTCCGTGTTATGACGAGTCTCATTGGATGACTGAGCTGTCAGTGTAATTTTGGTGAGCTTGATTCTATTGGCCCTAACAATCCAAAAGAGGTGTCAATCATCCGAATTCACCAGTCATGGAGATAGAAGGCTGCGTAGTGAACCTTCTGGAATAGCTCCAGCCTATGTTAGCAGCGTTTTTTATGCACGACGCACAGCAGCAGTTCAAAACAACCTTATTTTCCTGTTTTGAATTGAAATACAATTTAAAAACATTTTTAGAAATTAAAAGAGCTTGACTTTACAATAATAATGTTCATGTCTATTGTTTGATTCTCTGCCTCATTATTTTTAGTTTAAAAATAGCTTTTGGGGCAAATTTTCTTGACGATTAAAATGTGAATAATCAAGATGAATTAATCACAAAGCCTCTAATTAATTAGATACATTTTTTAATCAAGTCCCACCCCTAATTTACACAGAAATCTAGAGTGGCTGAAAATTCCGACAAGTGCTGACGAAATTTCTACCTACTTGAATGGTTATCCCTCTCCATGCACCTTGGAAGCAGGTGTAGTTGTGCCAGAAATGTCCACATTAGAACAGATTGTCTAGCTTCATAAAACCAGACTGAACTGATTGCATCAACAGGGTTCAGCATTTGGCCTGAACTGAAAACACAACAAAGACCTGAGAGCTGAGAAGAATCTGGCCACCTGCTGAGAGGGAAGTCGTAACGTAAATCACACGACAATTCATGGAATATTAGGCATTTTCTAATGTTCCTGCTAATCCTGTTAATTAGCCAATCCAATAAAAAGAATCATCTCATGGACTGAATTTAAGCGATGGTGGAAGTGTGAGGTGTATTCCTGAAGACTGCAGCTGGGTGAGTGTTTCTATCTTTCACAGCGTGGCCCTAATCACATCCAGGTGTCTCCCATTCAAATTAACACATGGCTCCAACTTTCCTCCTAGCTTCATGAATGCATACCTGGGTTGCTGACGAGTAAAACCATAAAATGAATTCTTCTGTTTTATTTACAACACATGAGCATGGTGGGGGTGTAAGGTGGGGCCGAGGTGAGAATGATTTCACCCGGCATGCAACCCTCCTCTCCTCTAAACCCACGTTTCCCGTCATTTCTGTCCACGAATAAAACGCTTGCTGCGTATCTTTATACTTCTTCAGTCATGAGTGAATAAAACGCTCATGTTTTAGGAGTTTATCTGTGAGGTATTCTTCAAGCTGCTCCGGGTCTGCCGCTAGGTATCTTCAGCTCTCTTTTTATTTTTTTTTTTGAGGGGGTAATGGCGGTGCCGTTGATGGATTTAAAGGAAGTGGCGTCCTGACCAATCACAAGCTTACTCTCTCCGTCTCGTTCAACGGATGTTTAGAAAAGAGAGCTCGACTCCGTCCATCCTTGCGAGACTGTTGAAGAGCCCTCACAAGGACGGATAATGGTGTTGCGTGTCTTCATGCCGACACAGAAGCATAAATTAGGCTCGAGTCATTTTGCATGTAAACAAACATGTAACATTACTTGAAAAACTCTCTTTTTGTGTTGAGCATGTTCACTGTGCTGCTAATAAAGTCTTGAAATGCCAAGACAACACTATTGAGTCCAGGGAGGTTGGTGCTAAGGCAACTCCTGAATCAATTCAAATGAAAATCAACCCAGGTTTGAAATGTAACAAATTCAGTTAGTTTAGCCTTTTTGCTGTCATAAATATTAATTGTCACAGAGAATGTTGCCCCAGATTTGATTAAAAAGTCTTCATTGGTCACAAAGATGAATTCATGTCTAACAAACTCATTTGCAGAGCATTAAAGAAGAAGGCTTCAGGATGTCCAAGAATTTCCATCACCAGCACCAGATCCGTCTCCTAAAACTGAGCTAGAGTATCTCAGAGGGCACCACCTAGAGGTGGAACAATGGATTGCGCCTGTAAGCCCCTCTTTCTGCTTCAGTAATCATTGGCAAAAAAAAAAGATATATTGTCTACATTATATCACAGAATAGGGTCAGACTTGGTTTTCAGCCAAGGGACTGGACTCAGTCACAGTTTAGCCTCAGAGCAGCAACAAATAAAAAACAGTACCTAAACATCCTCCCTGAGGAACTCCTCCAACCATCTAACAACAGTTTGGTGATGAACAATGTCTTCTCCAGCATGATGGAGCACCGGGCCAGAAGGATAAAGTCAGAACTAAGTAGATCAGGACCAAAACAGGAAATACCCCAGACCCTAATCCCACTGAGAACTTGTGTTCCATCCTGCAGCGGCAGGAGGGCAAACACAAATCCATAGACAGCATGTCAGAATGAACTACAGAGGTTTAGAAGAAGAAGGACCAACTGCAAATATTGACTCTTTATATAAACTTCATGTAAATGTAAAAAAAAAAAAAAAAAACGCATTTGAAACATGAAATGCTTGTAATTTTACCTTGGTAAACATGGACACACCTGACTAAAACACCTAAAAACATGGAGGAAGCAAACTGAAAGAACAACAACACTTTGTTGACCTCAACTGTAGCTGTGGATACCTGAAAAGCAGTCTTTTCAGATAAGAATGTAAAACTTGTATAAATGTTTTAAGCAGCGACAGTAAGAGAGACACAGGAAAGGAGAGTTTTCAAATGAACGTCATATAAAACATCATAGCTAAAACTTGTGTTGGTTCTGGTGAAAACAATACAATATGACCAGTCACGCTGGGAAGTGAAGATGGCGGAGCACCAGAAAGCATCAGGATGCACAGGTCTGAGACTGACTTTAGAGGACCTGAGGGGGAAAGGATTGTAAAAACATTTAAAAGTTTTCCCTCAAGTCAAATAGGTCCCATGTGGAACCCCCCCCCCCCCCACACACACACACACACACACGGATCCAGTACATTTGATCAATATCCCAGAATCACCCTGAGCTCTGTCTTTTCCCTCCCCTCCCTCCTGGAATGTGCTCCTGTTCCCGTCTTTAAGCCGGGAGCTGGATCAGGATTGTATATTCCGTTACTGTTTTCATTTCTAACGTGTGGATTTCTCTCTTTGGTTCGGAGGAAAAAAAGTACCACCCAAAGCTCTTGTATCCACAATACAACACCTGGAAAAAGAAACTCTTCATTAATCTTGGTAACCCCTGAGAATCTGTGGTTTTAAGTCGTCCTCTTTCCAAACCACATGTGAGGCGGCGTGGTGGCTGGCCGGCAGACCCTTTGTTTTAGAATAACTCTGGGTTATTTTCAGGTCACCGTGGCTGAGTGCTTTCCTAATTGAATTTCTAAGCATTTTGTTTAATATGCCACCGTTAAACAGCCCTAAAAATATCCAAGTTGATGTAATGACCTAATCTTTTCCGGAGTTTTGGAGCGAGATAATCCTACGCACTGGGAATCACAGCTGATAAACGACGATAGAGCACAGATTAGATCACCGTCCGTGTAAGCTAAGAGAGATAAATTACACGGCAGTGACCTGATTACTGAAATCTCTGAGAATGGATGATGTACAGTGAAGGGAACAAGTGTTTTTCCTCTCTTTTTCAAAGCGATGACACCACATCCACGCTAATGCCAGTGGAGTTATGAAATCTCTAGATAAGCTCGTACGTGTGGTAGCTGATGATAACGGGTGCTTCCTAAAGGGCTTCCCTTTGTGAAGACCTGAACAAATAAATGAAAACTTTGAACTCAACTTCGAGAAATAAGCCCTTTAATTCCATCTATATTACATTTGTCTTCACTCACATCTACAGAGCATATCAGACACAATTGTGGAAAGTTTGAATATGGCTCTGCTGAGTTTTTGTTTCCAGTGGACAGTAGCTCTAAATCTGAAAATCCTTCTGTTCATAGCAGGAGCCATGAAATCAAAACATCTATCATCCTGCCAGAAAATGAGATTATATAATCAGCTCTGCTGCTTCCTCACTGTGGATTCAATAATGAAATAAACAGTTAGAATAACAATATTAATAATTAAATAAACAGTTTCATAACCCCCGTTTCCTTCATCAAAACCTCTGGTACCCAAAGAGGTTTGGTTCCGATTACTAATGTGAGCTGACATCTTGGTGCTCGTGTGATCCAATAAAGACTAGTAACTTTTAGCGCTGGGGTCACCAACCTGGTGTCCCCAGAAGCACTATATAGGGTGCCATCAGGCCTGTTATTGAAACAGCACAATTATTTTCTGCTGCTATTTTTTTTTATTGAACTTTATGTGATTAAAAACACGGCAGCAGAGATGATTACAGAGTTGTGGGAACTACAGAGGAACAAAGATAATGAGTTATAAAATGAAGTGGAAGATAGCTTAGGTCAGAAGTGAGCATTTGTGAGCAGCAGAACGGTTTGATGACAATGACGTGTACTACAGATGCTACCTTTGCTTTAAGGATGCTGATGGAGAAGGTCAGAAGGATGTGTATCTGTAGAGTTAGAGATACTGTATGACGGTGCTGAGAAACGAGCTGTGGTGCAGGAGGAGAGTGGTGCAGAACATGTATGAGAGCTGTGAGACAGCAGTGAGGTGTGAGACAGGCAGCAGTGAGCTGTGAGACAGCAGTGAGCTGTGAGAGCATTTGAGGTGAGACAGCAGTGAGCTGTGAGAGCAGTGAGCTGTGAGACAGCAGTGAGCTGTGAGACAGGCAGCAATGAGGTGTGAGACAGCAGTGAGCTGTGAGACAGCAGTAATGTGTGAGAGCAGTGAGCTGTGAGACAGCAGTGAGCTGTGAGAGTAGTGAGGTGTGAGACAGCAGTGAGCTGTGAGACAGGCAGCAATGAGGTGTGAGAGCAGTGAGCTGTGAGACAGCAGTGAGCTGTGAGACAGCAGTGAGCTGTGAGACAGCAGTGAGGTGTGAGAGCAGTGAGCTGTGAGACAGCAGTGAGGTGTGCTGCAGGAGTGACAGAAGTTCAAGGTGGAGTTGAGACTGCATCAAAAATCATCTCTAAGCCACTTCTTGTCTACTTTGTGATGGACAGACTAACAGATGATGTTAGACAGGAGTCTCCATGGACCATCATGGTTGCAGATGACATGGTGATCTGCAGTGAGAGCAGGGTGCAGGTAGAAGGAAAAGCTAGGGAGGTGCAGATATGTACTGGATAAGAGAGGAATGAATGCAGAATCTGTGTGTTTAAATGAGAGGCACACAGGTTGAACGGTGATGTAACAGGGAGTAGAAGTATAGAAGGTAAAGGACTTTAAGGACTTAAGCCTGGGACACACAGGAGACAGACGCGCCGCGTCACACCCGCGCCGTCATTTTAAAAAGAAGCCATGAGAGCGGCTACACGGGGAGCGCAGCGTCGCGTCCCAGAAGCGCCGGTCCGCGCAAAGGCGCTGAAGATAGGCGCCAGTTCTATTTCAATCGCCGCAGCACGCCGTGGAGTGGCTGTTCCTGTTCTCAAGATGTTGTGACCATTACGTGACTTTCCAAGAAGCGTTCAGCGCTATACAGTCTTTGGTTCAGCGGCGCGGCGCTTCCTGTGTGACCATTTAACTGAGGCGCTTCCGTGGCGCAGCGCGTCTGTCTCCTGTGTGTCCCAGGCTTTAGGGTCCACGGTCCAAAGTTACAGAGAGGGTGGAAAAGAGGTGAAGAAGTGTGTGAAGCAGGTTGGAATGGGTGGAGAAAAGAGTCAGGTGTGATAAAAGAGTTTCAGGTGTAGCAGACAGTAGTGAGAGCAGCCATGTTTGGTTTAGAGACAGTGTCCATGAGGACAGGGCAGGAGACAGAACTGGAGGCTCAAGATGTTGCTCAAGGATCATGAAGTAGCTCTCAGCTTCACAAAGGTTGGTGATTACAGATGCAACGGTCCACTTTCCCCACGGTCCGGTCCGTTCCTCGGTTTTTGGGTCACGGTTTCGGTCCGGTTTGAATTGTAGAAAAACTTAACTCATGAACTGCCAGCCGTTTTCTGATCAGAAAGCCCCTGACTGCCAGTGTTTTTGAGCATTTTTACTGTTTTTTGAAGAGTCACAGAACATTGTGCTCTATGATCATGTAAACGCCAAAACTACCAAAAAAAAGAGTAGACTCACTTCTTACATCAGGAAGAATCGCCGTTTTTCTAGCGTTATCCATTCTTTCACAATCTGTTGCCGTAGCGTGAGCTGCAGAAGCATTTCCAGGTTGGCGCATCGCTTTTTTCACAGCAGCGTCCCAAAACGATCTCCTAATTCATTGATTTTCTGCTTCCTGATCACGTGACGTGTGACATACACGGATGAAGATCCGCTTTAGACACGTGATGTTTGTTCTCACGGTGCGGGGGCTCACTCCGACGCCCACCTCGTAAAAAAATGCCATTGACGACTGAATGAACTTTATTTTATTCACGCAATAATATAACTTTTCAGATGTATTACTTGTAGTCCAGTGTATAATAATGTGTTCAGAGACAAACAGAAACATCACTTTTAAATGCCTTTTCAATGTATCTGTAAATGTAAAATATTATAAAGTACCTCTTTAATACTGTATTACAGTACTTTAAAACTGTTGTAACCCACTTTTGTGAGCCTTTTCTTTTGAAGGAGCAGCCAACAGGATGTGACATGTGGTGTCAGTGAGAGGCTAGGCGACTGAAGCGGGACCGGCAGGGACACGTAATTTGGAATTGTAGGATGTCCAAGGAAGGTCATGACTCGGGAGTGTGTTGTGTGAGGGGTTGATAATTGGGGCGTCAAATAAAGTGACCCTCTGAGGTCACGACTATCATCTTTCCTTGTGTTTGAGCAACTCTACGTCACCTCCACTCTCTTCAGGGACTCTCGGTTGCACTGTAAACATCCAAATGAGCTAAACAACGTTAACATGCCGACAGCGTGGCTCATTTTCTTGTGCTTATCTGAGCTGATGCTGTACGTTTGTTGAAAGGCATTAGGGAGAGGCTGCTGTTTTTTCCCTGGTGTTACCTGCTGGAATGTTCTGCCTCCAGAAAGCGATACATTGGGGTGGGGGCATTAGAGGTGCTTGGCCATGTTTATAGTGTTTACTGCTGCGTATGGGAGGTGGGTCGCACATTGCTTGCAGTCTGATTTCTGTTCACCGTTTTCTCTCCTCGTCTTTATATTCAACTGCAAATCAGAAATGTTCCCACACGGAATATTTGTATGAAGATGGCGCGTCTTGAATGCATGCTTGTGTGTGTGTCTGTGTGCATGCTTGTGTGTGTGTGTGCGTGCATGCATGCATGCATGCTTGTGTGGGTGTGTGCATGCATGCATGCTTGTCTGTGTGTGTGCGTGTGTGTGCATGCATGCATGCTTGTGTGGGTGTGTGCATGCATGCATGCTTGTGTGTGTGTGTGTAAGATCAGGGCTGCTGGCCCACATAAGTACTTCTTTCTTTTTATGTGAAAACATTTTGAACTTCATTATTCTGAACTGAACTAACATTTTTACATTGCAGCTCTAACTTTGTCATTTCTTACTGTTTATTCACACATTTAGGATCAGAAGGGATGATTTATTTATTTTTGTCAGACATGTTGAACGCTTGAGCTGAGACTCTTCATGATTACCTGTCCCTGTGGCTAAGGGCTGCCGTCTTTCTGCACCACAACAGCCATGTTCTGTATTTATAGCTGCAGAGCAGCTTTAACTGTACATTCCTGATAGGTGAACAGCACTTGGCCCAGGCAAGCAAATGTTTCAAAGCTTAGAGAGAAAAAGTGACTAATCAATGTCCAGTCGGAGTGCTTGGCACGAGGCGCTGCTCGGCATTCTGCAACAAAGGTAGAGATTTATTCTTGTGTGTGAGCTCACAGAAACCTTCACTGATCTAAATATGAAACCAATTAGAAAGTTGGGTCGGGACCACAAACACAGAACATGTTCCTGTTAATACGAGCGTTTGGTTCATGTTCTCCCTTTTCATCAAAACACACAACCGGGTTTGGTAAATAATAAAAGTGTTTACTGCCGACGCGGACTGAGCTAACGCTGAATCTCGTCTCTGGTCCCAGGGCTCGGGGCTTCGCGCGGGTGATGAATGAACGTCAGAGTAATTTCATGGATGAATTAGGAGCTAAAAACAATAGCAGGAAAAATGCAGCGGCATGTATTCGAGCGGCTGCTAATAAAGTGAGTTTTGTTTTGGTGTTGATGCTTCAGGCTGATAGTAGCTCAGACTAAATGCCTGGCAGCTCTGCAGCAAAATGCTTTTGATCATTAGGGAAGCAAAGTAAACATTTTCAACGCTCTACTCTTATCATATCTGCAGTAATATCTATTCATTATATTCATTTAAAACCTTTTTGTTACTACTTATAAAGTTCCCATCTGAACCAGAGGCATGGAGGTGTACACAACCATCTGTAATGAGGAAGCAGAGTTCATGATGAGAACGGATCAGTCAGTTTAAGGACACGACGCTGCGCAGACAAAATACATGAAATAATAAAGTGTTGGGCTGATCACGTCTATCAGCATCTGACTAATTTCCTCCAGATGAGACTAATCTCTCCAGCTCCATCCAGCATCACATCAGTGTGACGCGGCTCCAGCATCGGAGGCATATTGGTGCTCAGACTGGAGGAATGAGAGGTGAGCTGCCAAACAACCGTCCATTTCATTTCACTAAACCAAACGAACATCGTTCACATTTGCATCAGGGAGATCTGGGTTGTTACGTGGACCCTGGTGAAGAGCTGCAGCTGCATCAGGCCACCCAGTACTTCTGCCTTGTTTACTGGACTGTTGTCAGAGGTTTCTCTAATAAAAGTGCTCATGTTTCCACCTGAAAGCAGCTCAGAGTGAGTCTGAAATGTCATAATATTAATCTGAGATCATTATATGTTGACAAATAATTAATTTATAGTTACTTTGGTCAGATTATGGCATTATGCACCATGTCATACCCAATTGGAAGATCTTGTTTGATCTCAGTATCTGTAAAACCGACAGAGTTGCAGCTGTTTGTTATTGTTGGTTAGATGTTGGTCGCCACTGTTGGATGGGTGACTCTAACACTGGAGTATGTCTGGTGTATGACTCTCAGCTAATTACATACCAAACATTACATCGATATCTGTCGCGTTAACAAAAGTTGGAGACATTTGCTGGTTTTCCAAGCTCAGTTTGACTTAGGTGTTTGTGCTCATCCAGTAAGGTCATTTAAATCTGTACAGTGCTTTATGAGACATCTTCTTAAATTCATGGTTGACTCTAACAGCTAATACAAGTTTTAAACAACATGCATGGAGTATGCAATGTGAATGACTCAGTTAGTAACAGCAAGATTTGGCTCAATGCTCATTTTCCTTATTGTGACATCACAATAAGGGACATTTTCAAACACCTAATAGAAGCCTCTGATTGCTGAAACCAAAATATGACAGAAAGGATGGAGGGTTTTTATTAGTGTTTATAGAGGCAGCAGAGACCCACATGGCAGCACAAAAGATATTTCCCCTTTTAAGTCCATTCTGTGTTTTGTCAGCGATTTTGCTACCATCCTATCCTTTGCTTTAGGGCAACAGTTGATAATCAACATAATAATTTTCCTGTAATGAATGATGATTATTTCTTCACACTGAAGCACATAACAGTGAAAATGTTTAACCAAAGTTCTACAAAACAGTGATTCCCTGTCTTTAGAGTGAGTGGGCAGCAGCACAGCAGTAACACCTCTGAAGGCAGACTGATGCCATCGTGTGGTCTCCTACACAAGAGACACCGTGGTATAAATCAGTAAAACACAAACTTAACTTTCTAGTTTACTGTACTGATCATAAACAGCAGCTCTGCCTGAAGCACCGTGGAGAGAGAGGGGGTACAGTGGTCCCACAGATCTTGGACAGAGCATCAAAAATAAACCACCAATGTCTCTGTAGTTTCAGGCAAGTCCAGAACATGTGAAGAAGTGTGGCAGGTGACCATTTGCAATGTTCACATGTTGGGTCCAAGTCTGGCTTAATTTTAAATTATCTGTCATTGGACCAGTGCAAACGGTGCACCACTTTGAGCTGAAAAACTCTGGGTCTCACACAAATGGAGGATTTGTGAATGTTCCATAGAACCTTGTGCCAAATCAAATCCAACATCTATTTCTGTTTTAAAGGCACACTATGCAACTTTTTCATATTTTTAAATCATGTTCTTGAGCCAGTATGTGCTAAAATGACCATTTATAGGGTTAATGAAATGTAAATCAGACCCCCACCGCCCTCTGTGGCCAGAATACCGCACTTGCAACTTCAGAGTGGCGGTCTGGTCTGCTGAAGTCATGTATCTTGATGAAGTATTAACATTTTACAGCAATCAATGTTTAAATCTCTGGACTGACAAGCTACACCTGGTTAGCTTTTATTGTAACGTTTTCATCATGGTGGAGCCTCAGCAGAGACAAAGAAACATCTATCTGATGAAGCTAAAATAGGAAAAGAACATCCGACCACAATAGGAGTCAAACAAGAGTCAACATTGGGAGTTTTCTGAATCACGAGAACTCAAAGACAAAGACCTAATGATCATCCTATTGCGCTTGTAAATACAACTTTAATATGTTTTGTTTGTGCACTTTTTAGCTTTCCCAGGGTTTGAAATTTTTTCTAACAAAATGTTAATTCTAGATTAGATATTACAGAAAATGGGGACGGCTCCCCATCAAATTTAAAAGCCGTCCCTCATTATTTTGGCCGTCCTTTTTGACATCTGGCCATCCAAATCACGGCGGGACGGCTCGCTGGCTAATACTATGGTCTCACGTGTGTGTGTGTGTGTGTGTGTGTTTGTACTTGTCTATACACCAAAGTGAGGACCGTGATGAGTTTTTCACCTGTAAAGTGAGGACCTTTAGTAGCAAAGTGAGGACATTTGCCCGGTCCTCTCTTTGGTGCAATCTTCCAGAGCTCTACTCGTTAGTTTTAGAGGTGTGGTGTGAATTTAGTTTTAGTTAAGGTTAGGGTTAGGAATAGATCAGCATTGGTTAGGGTTAGGGTTAGGGTATGGGTTAGGCATAATACAGTCACAAAAATGAGCAAAAATGAATGGAAGTCAATGGACGTCCTCACTAAGATAGTTAGACGAGAATATGTGTGTGTGTGTGTGTGTGTGTGTGTGTGTGTGTGTGTGTGTGTGTGTGTGTGTGTGTGTGTGTGTGTGTGTGTGTGTGTGTGTGTGTGTGTGTGTGTGTGTGCGCGTGCGTGTGTGTGTGTGTGTGAGGGTGGTGATAAACACAATTTCTCCAACTACAGGCCAGTGTCACCGCTTCCACTGTTTTCCAAAATAATAGAAAAAGTATTTGTATCAATGTTGGATAAATTCATCGAAAAAATAAATAATGAACGGTATGGCTTTAGGATCAAACATTCAACAGCAATGGCAATAATGGAAGTAATAGACAAAATATCTACAGCAATAGACAATAGAAACTACTTCATTAGTATTTTTGTTGACTTGAAGAAAGCATGATGTTATTGATCATTCAAAGTTACTTCATAAACTACATCTGAATATGGAATAAGAGGTGTGGAACATCAGTGGGTTAAAAGTTATTTAGAAAATAGAAAACAATTTGTCCAAATAAACACTAAATCAGAACTGCAGGAGTGCCACAAGGGTCTGTCTTTGGACCTGAACTGTTCATACTATTTATTAATGATCTTGTAAATGTATCTAAGCTACTTGGTACTGTTTAATTTGCTGATGACACAACATTGTTCTATTCAGGGTCAGATATTAATAAAGTAACTCGAGTGATAAATAATGAACTGATAAAAGTTAATGACTGGTTTGATTTAAACAGACTTTCATTGAATCTTAATAAAACAAATTTTACATTGACAGAAAAAACAAGGGTGTAACAAAAAATAGATGGGATGGAAATTCAAAGGGTGAAAAAACCAAATTTTTAGGAGTCATGTTTGATGAAGCTCTCACCTGGAAGCCCTACACAGGTTATATCAGAGGTAAAATTGCCAAAGCCATTGCTGTACTACATAAAGTCAACTTTTTACTGGATAGTTCTGGATTGTTGGCATTGTATAACTCACTGATTGTTCCTTAGTTAAATGAGTCATCACCTATAATACCGTGGTTATCTACATTCTATTATAGTCTTTTAGACCATTAAAATAAATTGTATTGGAAAAATAAATAAAAAATGTGATTGTTTAATCCTTTTCTGTAAAGGGCATATTTTCGCGATATTTCGGCTGTGTTGGACACACCCGGGACTGAGGAGTGCGTTGATTGGTGGAAGGAAGCAGGAAGCAGCTTCAGCATCTCGCTCAAAAATAACAAAAGTTATAACTGAACCCAACCTGGCAGTGACCTACGGTATCCAACAGTACGAGTCGGAGTCAGAGCCGGAGCCTTGCGCGTAATGGCATCCTCGCTTGTTGTTGAGGTTTTTTTTTCAGTGAAGCGCCGTAAACCGGAAAACGATGGGACGTGGCACTGGGGATCTGTAAACAGTCTGGATGGAACAAAGCAAGCTAAACAGCCTGGCATCATGCTGTTGTGAAGATCAAATACACAAACTGGACTTTATTTCCCCGTAACACGGATCAGTAACTGTAAGACATAATTTATGTGTTTCACGTTATGAAATGAGCTTTGTTGTGCTGGTTTGTTTGTTGCTGGCCTCATATTTGGTTATATCTGGCCTTTGTGACGACATAAAGGGCCAGAACTCAAGTTCTCGTTTTGGAGTGCGCGTGTTCGTGGGGTGCATGTGAGCTGGTTGAAGAAGGCAAGATTAAACAAACGCTTCAATGTTGAATATCGGCTTCTCAGCCAGTGAAAAATCATCAAGAAGCCATTATAGACATTTTTTCAAGTGGAAAAGTGAAGATTTCAGGTGATGACTCCTTTAATCTAACTGTGTAAAACTCTGTGGATCCACATGTAAAACTCATACAAAACCACTGTTTATTTTACAGAAAAGGGCATAGAGAATTATTAATAACAATCGCTATAGAGACCCCTCCAGCCCGTTATTCATCAAATATAAATTACTGAAATTATATGAATTAATTCATTTTAAAATATTACAATGTACCAAACTAATGCAAATAATTTACCCACAAACATTCAGAAAATGTTTGAAAAGAGAGTCAGTAGTTATATGTTAAAAGAGACATAAGTATTTAAATAACCCAGATTTAGAACCAAAATGAAGGAGATGTGATTCACCTGCAACCAATTCTCTTATAGCTGCACCCAGTACTGGTAATATTTGAATTTCACCAAAGTTTAGGCAAGGCAGCTTTATTTAAATAACACATGTCATACATAGAGGCAATTCAATGTGCTTTCCAGTAGCAAGGACAGCATGAACATTAAAATCAACATGACAGCACAATTAAAATACACACATACATTTAGACCAAATTAAAAACACAAAGTCATTTCAGATTTAAAAATCAGCAAAAGGAAAAGTTACAGTTACAGTGCAGAAGGTGCAGCATGAGAAATTCATTCATTCATACGTTCTGGTCTAACCACAGCACCTTCTTCCATGTTTGCCTACATGACTCCTGACAAACTGCAAACAGGATATTTTATGATTTTCTGTCAACAATGGCTTTCTTCTTGTCACTCTTCCATGAGTACCACTTACAGTTGTCCTGTGGACGGATTCTCTCACCTGAACTGTGGATTTTTGCAGCTCCTGCAGAGTGACCACGGGCCTACCAGCTTCTCTGACCAGTGCTTTCTTTAGATTTAGGTGGGCAGTCTATCTATTTGTACTGGTCTGTCACAAAACATCTCAATAAAAACGTTTAGGTTTGTGGCTGGAAGGTGTCAAAATGTGTAAAAGTTCAAGGGGTACATCTGCAAGGTCCTGCAGTGGTGCTTCGAGGTTCCTGAAGAACCGCGAACTGGACTATCGAGATGGTTTATCTTGACTTCTTTTATCTATAAATTGGCACAAGTATTATTGAATGTCTCAATCTGAGGAGCTTCACACTCATCTTCCTCTTCAGTACTTTCCTGCTCATTGCATGACATCATGGAAAACTGCAGGGTTTAGGAGCACAGAGAGAAACACTGTGTTGCTCCTACTATTTTGAGATTCTGTGGGGATAAATCAGTGCTAAAAATACGAGTTCAAAACACAGGATTCCTCAAATGTTTCCACCTTCAGCCCTGTGATGCAAGTGGCATTTAAGCTGTATGAATTTGTGCTGTGAAGCTGAAAAGTAGAGATATTTCTGCATGGATTAATCAGTGAAGGATTTATTCAAAGGTTCAAACGGCTCTGTTATTTGGTATGTGAGCATTGGCAATGAGCTGCAGCTCTCATCTCTGACAACTGCTGTTTCTAAAATGTGTTTTATTTGAAGAGTTCCCATATAATCTGACAAATTTAACTTTTAATTATAACTTTCACACGTCTGTCTGCTCAAACCTTCTTTTCAGTTTATCCAGAAACGGCTCCAAGGGATTTTGCAAAGCAAAACAAATCTGCAGAAGTAGTTCGATTTAAACGTAATCTGTCTCAAGGCTCTGTGCTTCGAGTCATGTGACCGCTCACTGACAAGGCAGACACGCCATCTCGCTGTAATCTATTATAAACCCACAAACTCTCCATATGCTTATGAATATGTAAATGTTGGATGAATGATTTACTGTAGTGTAAAGCGCTTTGGAGTCCTCAGACTGAGAAAGGCACTAAGAGCAGGTCATTAATCATGTTGCCATGCGGTGACAGCCCAACGCCATGTGACCCATGTGCTGCTTCTAACTGAAGAGTTTTATCTAAACATTATATTTGTACATAATATAAAGCGATGTTATTGTGAGTAAACATTACAAAAAGCAGCAGAAGGTGAGGGTTTAAGCTGTGAGAGTGAATCTAACTCACTGTTCTTGTTGCTGTGGGCGGTCGGTCTGCTGCCCAGCTTTTCCATGATCCTGTATAACCCTCTGTGGGTGACCAGGATGCCATCTGTCCTGCTGACTCTTGTTTGGGACCTCTGAGTGTTTTACAGCATTCATGGCTCCCGCTTCATTCCCCAGTGGATGACATTTTTCTTGGGTCACCTCTCTTCAGAAGAAAAACAATAATGAACAAGAAAACACGTGCAGAGAGAGACATTTAGACCCTGATTGCTCAGTCAGCCAAAAGGAGCACGAATGAATTAAAAACTAGCATTTGAATATTTGCATTTGAAAACTCGTCCTTGTCTCTGAGAACTAGTGAACCTCCAGATTGGTGTTTGCAAAAAGCAAGAAGAGTTCCAGATTTTGCACTGCTTCTTTGCAGAGGCCCGCTCTGTCTCAAGCAGACAGGAGGCGTGAGCTACCAGACAGCCCGTCTTCTGCTGTGGACAGAACAGGAACGCACCACAGACAGACATGTCTCAGTAAACATACAGCTGTTGCCCAAAAGTTAGAGAATGATAAATGGCTTGTACTTATATGAGTTTTGTGACCCCCCAAGGCTCTCTACAACACAACAGTCATTCACACATCAGTGTTGGTGACCTACCCAGCTGCCCTGGGGCACGCTGACAGAAACCACCACCACCAGACAAAGAGGGTCAAGTGCCTTGCCCAAGGACACGACTGCAACAGACAGAACGGGGTGTGAACCTGCAACCCTACAGTTATGGGGCAGACGCTTAACTCCTCTGCCACCATTGCCCCTGAATTACACACATGTTAACCAGCACAAAGTCTGCTGCTCCCTCAGACACTTGTTACTGATACGCTATATTATGATTATTGTTGTAAGACAGTGCTTCCCAACCAGGGGTACTCGTACCCCTAGTGGTCCGTGAGCACA
Source organism: Aphyosemion australe (assembly GCA_006937985.1). Lineage (NCBI taxonomy): Eukaryota > Metazoa > Chordata > Actinopteri > Cyprinodontiformes > Nothobranchiidae > Aphyosemion > Aphyosemion australe. Next base: position 292,865 of record SSNS01000491.1, on the reverse strand, counting down.
TTACAGGTGGTACGCTGAAACATTAATATTTAATTTCCCAGATGATAGATATCAGTCATTCTCCAACGTTCGCTGTGCCCTGGTAAAAAATAATAACTGGGATGTGTTCTTAATGAATACCCAGATGTAGCAATGCACGGTAATACACAGTTGATATGATATAAATTAACCGCGACTGTGCATGAATGTTGTTAAGCTGCGTCAGCTTTGGAGGAAGCGTCTGCTGCAGCTGCAGTGTGGACTAAAGAGGATTTGTAAAGGAAACGGGGCAACGTCTGTTATACAGACCTGGTTTGGGTTTCAGGAGTAAAATATTCTGGGTGACAGTAAAGACGTATCTGTGATAATAGCTCGTTAACATGATTTTAATTTTTTAAACACAGGATGAACCCACAGGCTTCCAAACTGTTTTGACGTCTCCTGTGATTTAGTTTGAACAAATAACCCTAACCAGACGTGAAGCTGAGAGTGTGGCTGTGAGGGTGGGAGCAAATGATTGACACCCATAAACTCTGAACCATTGTAGCTACCAGCTAACCCCCGATGCTAACACGGAGCTAAACATTTACTGTAATAAAAGCACAGCCTCAGACCGCTGTGATTGGAGCTGGGCACCCAGGCCGCAAACTGTGACTGCCTTTTTTGTTTATTTTGAAATGACTTCTGATAATGCAGATGTTAATTACTCCTTTTATTTTTTACCCAAAGAGCAATGGGTATTGTTTCCACCATTGAAATGTAAATCTTTCTATCATGGTTCAGATACCTCATGTTAAAAATGTTATGTATCAATTTGGACTGTTTATTGAATTTTCTTACAATAAATTCAGTCAAAAATTATCACTAATATCATCTGGCTGGATGTATCGCAATATATCATGATATATCGTATCGTCTCCCCTGTATCGTGATACGTATCGTATCGCCAGAATTTTACCAATACACATCCCTAGAGAGTGACATCAGAGAGTGATTTGACCTGAGAGTTCACCTAAAATTAATTTGTATGGTTGTTTGGCTCTTTTTTACTAATCTGTCTGAGGTTGTACTTCCTCTTACGTCCACATCCCAGAGGTTGCCTTCAGCCATATGAACCTTTTTATAAATATTTCCAGCTGTGATAATTTGAAGATGCTTGGAGATGTTCCTGAGCTCTGAGGAAAAGCTTTAGGGCTCCAGTGTTAATAAGGTTAAAAGGTCACTGTGAAACTCTGCTACAGGATTAGAAAATCTCTTCCACATCAGCCCAAACTATTTTAGCAAATCCTTTTAAACAAAAATGATTTCTTCTCATGGTTTTCTTTTTATATTTGATCAAATACAGACATTCTGTATCCGATTCTGTTCATAACTTTTATGGACAGAATTTCTAGGTGCAGCCAAGGTGGTGAGGGGATCCGTTTTGGTGGCCTAAGGATCAGGTCTCTGCTTTTTGCAGATGATGTGGTCCTGTTGGCTTCGTCAGAACGTGATCTCCGGCTTTCGCTGGAGCAGTTCGCAGCCGGGTGTGAAGCAGCTGGGATGAGAATCAGCTCCTCTAAATCCGAGACCATGGTCTTGAGTCGGAAAAGGGTAGAATGCCTTCTCCAGGTCAGGGACGAGGTCCTGCCCCAAGTGGAGGAGTTTAAGTATCTCGGGGTCTTGTTCACGAGTGAGGGAAGGGTGGAGCGTGAGATCGACAGGCGGATTGGTGCTGCGTCTGCAGTGATGGGGGCGTTGTACCGGTCTGTCGTGGTGAAGAGAGAGCTGAGTCGAAAGGCGAAGCTCTCAATTTACCGGTCGATCTACGTTCCTACCCTCACCTATGGTCACGAGCTTTGGGTAGTGACCGAAAGAACGAGATCGCGGATACAAGCGGCCGAAATGAGTTTTCTTCGCAGGGTGGCTGGGCTCTCCCTTAGAGATAGGGTGAGGAGCTCGGTCATCCGGGAGGGGCTCGGAGTAGACCCGCTGCTCCTCCACATCGAGAGGAGCCAGTTGAGGTGGCTCGGGCATCTGATTAGGATGCCTCCTGGACGCCTCCCTGGTGAGGTTTTCCGGGCACGTCCAACCGGGAGGAGACCCAAAGGAAGACCCAGGACACGCTGGAGAGATTATGTCTCTCGGCTGGCCTGGGAACGCCTTGGGATTCCCCCGGAGGAGCTGGCCCAAGTGGCTGGGGAGAGGGAGGTCTGGGCTTCCCTCCTTAGGCTGCTGCCCCCGCGACCCGACTCCGGATAAGCGGGAGAAAATGGATGGATGGATGGCAAATACAGACATGCAGGTGCAAACTAGACTACACTTTTGACCAAATCCTGTTTCAGTAGGGTTGAAATGTTGTTTTTAGGAGCTCTATGGGGACCAATTAATTTGTCTGCATCTGTATTTTTAAGGAATAAGCTCTGAAAATGATGCTTTGATGATTTTTTGTGGGGTGACTCACTTGTTTGTGGAAACAAAATCCAAACTGACTGCATCTACTCAGACGATATCTTGACACACAGATTACATGTAGTGTGTTTGAAGGAACAAAAAGGGGATGCACAGCATACTGTACATAAACATTAGTCAGGACAAAAAATAACAAACCCCTGCATTTACCTCAGAAAGAAGACACAACTTACAGTAAATCACTCTGTTAAAAGGCCAAAAGTGGGACTCTGTCTTGCAGCATCAAGAGGAACCTCTTTACTGAGGCCTTAACTGATGGGCCTGGTTTGAAAGCCCACCCAGACACAGATAGGGTCCGCTAGACAATTTATACTGCAGGGGCTGGGGATAGGCAGAGATAGGCAGAAGAAAACACACAGTCACAGACACACAAGTTCAACTCAGTGGTTCAGTCCATCTCATACCAGCTATGAGTGAGTCTAATAGGACACGAGACCACAGCTTGAAGGAAGAAGTGTGGATTAAAAAAAATTACAGGAGAGGTAAATCTGTCTTCAAAGGAGTCAGGTTATAATCTGATGCTATGTAGTGAATGGTGGTCAGTATCTCTGTGTCAACACAATAAGAGCCGAGACACGTGGCATTAGAAGCTCCATCAAGATGAGCTGATAGCAGATCCCACTTAAGAGCCTCCCTCCCGTTGGGTTCTTCTAAAGCTTGCTGTATTATCTGCCCCTCTCTCTCTAATGACTCACAGATTAAGGAGGGCCTGGAAGACCATGCAGTCGCTTATCTGGTTAGGTTCACAACCCTAGCCATATTTCCTTTGAGAAGAGGATGTTAATCTTTATTACACAGCGGTGTTTAAGTAATTGGTGACAGACCTCATTTGTGTGATGTCACAAAAACATTTTGTCTGTGATATGATGGAACATGTGTTTCCTTAGATACTTGAGACAGATTTTCACTAAATTAGCTGTAAGGAAAAAATGTAAATGCATTTCTAAAGTTCAATGTTCAGAAAATGTTATAAATACAAAAAACAGATTATGTTACTCCATCCATCCATCCATTATTTACCCATCCATCCATTCATTCATCCATTATTTACCCATTCATCCATCCATCCATCCATCCATCCATCCATTATTTACCCATCCATCCATCCATCCATCCATTATTTACCCATCCATCCATTCATTCATCCATTATTTACCCATCCATCCATCCTTTCATCATCCATCCATCATTTACCCACCCATCCATCCATCCATCCATCCATCCTTTAATCATCCATCCATCATTTACCCATCCATCCATCCATCCATCCTTTCATCATCCATCCATCATTTACCCATCCATCCATTCAGTCATCATCCATCCATCCATCCATCCATCCATCCTTTCATCATCCATCCATCATTTACCCATCCATCCATCCATCCATCCTTTCATCATCCATCCATCATTTACCCATCCATCCATCCATTCAGTCATCATCCATCCATCCACCCATCCATCATTTATCCATCCATCCATCCATCATTTACCCATCCATTCATCCATCCTTTCATCATCCATCCATCATTTACCCATCCATCCATTCAGTCATCATCCATCCATCCATCATTTATCCATCCATCCATTCAGTCATCATCCATCCATCCATCCATCGAACACTCTCCAGCTCATCCTGGGAGATCCCAAGATCTTCCCAGTCCAGAGAGGATACATAATCCCTCAGGGCCGCCTATCGCATAGGCAATATAGGCAAATGCTGAGGGCGTCATCCAACGGGGGCGCCACAACACTGAGGAAGACAAAAAGTGTAACATTCCACTATTGTGTTAAAATATAAATAACGAGTCAACTGCGGTGCCCCATTCATCTAAATAATAAACATGAACAATAATATAATTATAAAAAGACTTGTTTCAATTGTTGACTGTTGAGTCATGTGACTTGTGACCTCAGGATCAAAGGGCAGGTCTCGTCATGTGACACAATCTCAGGTGTGCAGTGACAAGAGGAGGAGGAGAAGTCATAATATAAAAGTACTTTATGTCGTCTTTTTTAATTATGTTTTGTGTGTAGATGCTTCATTTAGCTCAGTAGCTAAGCTAGCCAGCAGATATCTACGGTTCAAACAAGGTAACGGTGGCCTAACATGATGGCGACTAATGCCAACCATGATGATAGCTACTAAGGATAAATAAATAAATCACGAGAGGAATCAAGTTAGAGCTTAAATTATTCGTATTTGCCTCTTTAGTCAATATTAGTCCTCAGACTCTGCTTCCTCGCTGGAAGACGTGCCGGTGGGATTGACAAGATCTATGATATTAATGTTTTATTTTTGTCATGAAATTTATTTTCATTTTGGTGAGATTCATACTTACTGCTCTACTTGTGCAGGATTGACAGATTTGGGTTTATACAACACTCGTCCTCACAACAGGACATTTTTGCCACCCCTTCTGTTAGTATTTATGTCCCACTGATGTTGTCTATGCATTATTTGGTTAACATGTATCCAAGAGTAGTTGGCTCATTTTTAACATGATGAATGTTTTTGCAGCCGACGTTTAGTGGACAGTTTTGGCACCAGCTCTTTGTGATTCTGCTGCAGGACTGGATCGTAAAAGGTCAGTTGGACTAGAGGTACTACATAATTATGGAATGAAAGGAGACAAAAAGCATTTCTGGAGCCATAAACACTGAGGTTATCTCATCTCTGTCATTTGACAGGTACACAGTTAAGAAAAATATGCAAGAATTACTTTATATTACTGTCCTCCAAAGATTAACAGTGGATTTTCTATAAAAGCATGTCATTAAATAACTCGTGTGCAGCTTTTTAACACTTGTTTAATTCAACTTGGATTAAAAACACAGATTGCTACGTTTTACAGTAAATCATTCTGTTTCTAAGTCTTATATTTCACACTTTTAGCTATTAGCAAATCTCGTAATCATTCCTCGTCTCATTCAGTGATAAATGATTCATCTGAGTGGTCACAGCTGCCCTCACACAAGCCAGGAGTTGTTTTTTTCAGCTGACCACCAGCTTAGCTGAAGCTGAGCAAAATGTACGGAAGGCTTAAAGGGCTGTAATATTTACATTGGGGTTAGTCCAGCATCTCAAAAGGGTGATTGCAAATTTATTTTACTGTGTGGAGGCGGAGAAGGGAGTCCTGCAGCCGAGCTCATTAGAACTACTCGAGGTCTGCGTAGTGATATTTGTTTAACGGGAGCTCCGTAACGGGCTGCTTCCAGTAGTTGTTTTGTCATGGACAAACGTTTGGCTCAAGCTTGATGAGTAACACCCATTGTCTTTTCTGCTATTATTTCCAATGCCTACAACTTATGAACAATTTTTACCAAATGTGTTACCATATCATTAAACAGCTGTAACCAAATATTTGGAGAATAGTGTGGCATTTTGAGTTAGCTGTTTCAGTGTTAGTTGGCTGTTTTCATGTCAGTTTTACTTAATTGTGTGTGCCTACATGCTAGGGTTGTCAAAAAATTCAATACCTAGATATAAATCAATACTAAAAGTGGCATCTAAATTAGATATTCCATCCCCGTGGTATCGATATTATGGAGCATATACACAGCCTTCTTCAAGTACACCGACACGCACAACAGCCAGATGCCGTAAAGCAGCCTCCGCCTCCCGGACAAACAGAAGAAGAAGCCGCAGCATTGCTTCATTGCAATTTCCCACGCAAGTTGTCTCCGATCCAAGTTTTGTTAACAATGGCAACAGCGAGTTCGGGAGGCGCTTCACAGCCCAACTTAATCTACAACACGAAGAGCAAATTTTTGCACTATAAATTGAGAAAGCTAAAAGGAATGTTATTTTTTGAATAAACTTGTTCAATAAATTGGTGTTTTGGAATAGTATCAAAATCGAGTATCGAATTTTTTTTCAGTATCGAATCGAGTTTGAAATTTTAGTATCGTGACAACCCTACTACATGCAATCTGATTTATTTACACATAACTTCCACCAGCTTACCGTGGGCTCACCACTCGTGTGAGGGGACAAAGGGGTCGGGTGCAGTGTGAGATGGGCGATTGCCGAAGGCAGGGATGTTGGCAGTCTGACCCTCGGCTACAGAAACTGGCTCTCAGGACGTGGACTGTCACCTGTCTGGTGGGGAAAGAGCCTGAGTTGGTGTGTGAGGGAGAGGTTCCGGCTAGATGTTGACCATTTGCACCTACGTCACCTAATCACATGGGTCCGCAACATTGGTTGGCAAAAGCATGTAAACACCTAGATGCGCTTGAATGTAGTTGAAGCCAGGCTAAACATCGCAAAAATCAACAACCCCCATAAAAAACAATTTCAGGCGCTACTTCTAAGTAGCGCCTGAAATTGTTTTTTATGGTTGTTGTTTTTTGCGATGTTTAGCCTGGCTTCAACTAGTTTAAGCTCAGTTCACGTTAGCTTGATATTTTAGCTCCCGTTAGCATTTCTATCAGCTAATGGTGCGTTCGCTTTCTCCACGGAAATTCCAACTTCTGAGTAAGAAAAATCAACACTTTGAAAAAGAACGGCAAAAGGAATGAAGATACACAGTAAATTTAGTTCACAGCAAAGATGTTTGCTTCAGTTTCTAATACTACAAGGATCCACCATCACACAGTTTGTCCTGAGGGGAGCAATAGGAGCACATGGAGCTGGGTTTTAGTTTCTGCATCATTTAGAAACAGTTATAGTTAAAGGTTTTCATACTGAATAACTTTGTACAACACTACGATGATAAAATACAAACAGTTGTATGTTATTTATTGTGATATTTATCAAATATGGTTATAAATTGAGAAAAAAATAGATTTTTAAATAATTTAAATAACTATTAAACACTCAAAAGTACTGAAAATTGGTACCGTTAAGTACCGGTATCGATTCATAGGTACCGGGAATTGGTACTGTATCGATTCAGTCAGATGTCAAACCCATCCCTACAGGCGGGACATTATAGCTAAATCTATAACGCTCTTCCTGTGAGAGTAAAACTGTAAGGCTTGTTTTTGGCACGCAGACATCAATTCTGATTGCTATACAGCCAGACAGGACACGGGGGGAAAAAAAGGAGAAGGGGAATAATTGTTTGGGATTCATGATAATTTTCCAACTTTTCATCTGAATACTAACGGATTAAGAGGAGACAGTCTTTCACAGATAAACCCCACCAAGACTTTTTTCACCAGCCACTACTATTGTAGTCACAAACACGAGCTGATTTTTTCAATGGTGCACCTGAAAATTATCTCAGGTTGCACCAGTACGACTTGTTGTTCAGGGCGAAAAAAGAAAGTTTCCAATGCTGAAAAATCTCTCTGTGCTTCAACAACAGACACCCATTAATCCCATTGGTCTAAACCAGTGGTTCTCAATCCTGGTCCTGGAGGGCCAGTATCCAGCACGTTTTAGTGGTTTCTCTGCTCCAACACACTTGATTCAGTGGTTGAATCACCTGTGCAGCAGCTCATCAGGCTCTGCAGAAGCCTGTTAATCACCTGCTGATTGAAACCAGGTGTGTTGAAGCAGGGTTAAAATTTAAACATGCTGGATTCCGGCTCTCCAGGACCAGGATTGAGAACCACTGGTCTAAACCAATCAGAGGTGGTGAAGCGCAGAACCTCTCATGAACAACATCCAATCCAAACTATCAGAAATATGATTTATCAGAGAAAATTACTTTCCTCCAGCCCTCAGCAGTCCAATCCCTGGACCTTTAGCAGAGAGAAGTGGCTTCTTTGCTGCCCTTCTTTGCACCAGGCCCAAAGTCTCCTCCTCACTACGCTGCAGGTGCTCTCACACCTGCCAGGTTACAGGTGTAACTAGAAAAATTAGAATGTGGTCCATTTACTTCAGTGATTCAGCTTGGACTGAGAGACCATCTAAAGGCTCAGGAACCCTTTTGCAGGTGTACTGGATTCATTAGCTGATTAGAGTGTGACACTTTGAGTTTTTCTAGTTTCATCTGCGGTATGTTCCTAACACGATCTGCTCTGCTGGTGATTTTTTACTCTCTTGGGCTTCATGAAGCCTTCTCCACAAATGCTGTGAAGGTTTTTCATTATTTTAAAGAATAACTTTAGAAAGAACTTTAGTCCATCTGATCACTCTTCAGAACATTCTACAGTTTATGCAACCTGACATTATAAAATAGTGAGGCACTAAACCTAGTGACAATATTTGTGTCATTCTTCAAATCGTTGGCCACAGCTGGATTACAGCTCCTCTTGTTTATCCACCAAAGGTTTAATTGACCAACACTCATTACTGGAATGCTTTTATCTCCGAGGCTTTTCCCCAAGACTGAACTCATCTTCACACCATCATCGAGCCGAAGCTTCAGTAACTTCAGCCTCCAACGCTGTCCAATGCCTCCTGGAGTCTCATGCTGCTTTAATCCAGCAGCATGATAATACTTAGCAGAGTGGAATTTGAAGCTGCACCTGTAAATGTGTGACGCGCGGCCTCTGAGCGAGAAGATGTGCCTCTCAACATACCGGAGGAATGCTTTTATCCTTCTGCCACTGTAGCGAAGCTCACAGCTCTAACCGGAGCCGTTACTCATGCCGGTGGTGTTTCTGGATTTGTTTGAAAGTAAACACACAGGAACAATGAAAAGCAGTCGGCTCCGTGCACTTCACTTTGGACACGTTGTTATTAAATGATTTTTAACGCAGAATTTGGCAAAATTTAGATTTTTTGTCATTCCATAATAAACATGTTCATAATGAAAATATTTACTCCATTCTTTAAAGTGACTTATGGCAGCTTTGGCCACTAAACAGAGTGTCATGAGTGTTATGGTGTCAAGTGCCACGGCCTGTATAAATACTGGCCGTATGCTTGTTTATAGGAAAACCCCCATCTGGCTTCAGCAGAACAAAGTCAGACACATAAGCGATGCTTTGGATTATTCCAGATGGAAAATAAAACAGGCTGTTTGATAAGGGGGGGTGTCTTCGAGTGACAGACAAGACAACACTGTAAAAGAGCACAGGCTCCACGTCCCCGAGCCCAGCCTTAAACCTGTAAACACAGGGTTTACAGACTCATCCAGCCCAGCGGCCTTTACCTCACTCCTCACTTATGGCTTTTATAAACCATGGCGGTGTCGTGGCTTCTTGGAAACTTCAAAGATTAAGCACTAAGGAAGCTGACTCCACCTATGAGGATGTTTTCACTAATTCTCCAGAATTGCCACTAAACATGAAGGTAAACTGGATAACGAGGTATTAGTTTCACCTAATTCCAGGATTGTGCAAACGACACAATTTTATAAAATGTATTCATTAGAAACTCCCTCCAATAAGCCAAGGCTTTGTTATTTTTGTTACTTTTACCTGTTTTATGGCCGGTGTGGTTTAGTCTGGAAGGCCCCTAAAAGCAGCAGGTGACAGCTAATGCATACACAGAGGGTCAGAGGTCACATGCTTCAAATAAACAAAGCCAGGCTACAACAACTGGCTTTGTAGGTTTGTTAAAGATTTGGTTTCTGCTGGAATGTGACACTATTCAGATGTTTGAATATTCAGATTTAATATGTGACTAATTCATCAACTAATGTGACATAATCATAAGTTTGCAGTTTTGGTCACACTAATAAATACAGGTAAAGCTCCAAGGCCACTCCATAAGGCCACCACAGCTCAGCAGAACGCCAGTGGGCTTAAAGTGTCACACTCTAATCTCTAGCTAATGAATCCAGAACTAGGGATGCTCCCATCCGATCACATGATCGGAAATCGGGCCCGATCACGTGATTTTCAAAAAATCAGAATCGGGTGAAAAAGATCAGATTTAACCTTTTAAAGCCCCATTCCTGAACTTTGTGGATATATGCTCTCTGTCACCCTCTAGAGGCTTGCTGCGTAACGTCACTGTCGTAAAATCAAATCTCTCTCTCGGGCATAAGAGCCATGTTTACATTCCTAATGTCAGGCAAAACAACGAAAACAAACTTTTCCACCTCCACACATTGAATAAATAGTTTTATCAGGACTGTATAACAACTTTATGCCCGACCAAACACAATAACCCTGGTGAAATCATTTATTACTTACCTAGCCATTAGCAGCACGGCTAGGTCAGAGTCCGTAGTTCATGCTGTTCTTTCTAAAAGAGCTCTCCAGCGAGGAAAAGACGGCCCAATAATAACTCTGGTCTTTGCTCTTGCTCTATCATGTTCTTCTTTTCTTTTCCTAGATTCCTCTGATAAGGGATTTCTAGCTTTCTTTGGTGAATCTGCCACTGCTAAACCGAGTCTACGTTGTACAATTATGGCAAAAAATTGCACATTCTAAACTCACATTATGTCATAATGCTCGCTTTTAGAACATGCAAGTTTTTGCCCACTTTGGCATCAAAACACGCGTTCAAAACTTTTTTATCCCTTTGGCTTGCCATATGCTGCCGTAAAGCGACACCCAGTCAGTACTTCCGGTAATGACCCGAGCTCAAAAACTGTATAGTGCGGTAAACAGACGTGGGACCCCCCAACACTATCACAGGTAGGAAAATGAACATAATAGATAATAGTATGACGCAAAAACTTTACAAAAAATCATAATTTTAAGGTGTAAAAGTTGCGGAATGTTACTTTAGAACAACAAATATCACTTTTTAAATTCACCCTGAGGTAGAGATTTTCAAACAGAACAACAATGGCTTAGTTTTATCATTACCTTTTCAGTGGCCTAGTGGTAGAGTGTCTGCCCTGGAGCTGGGAGATCGGGGTTCAAATCCCAGTTGGGTCATATCAAAGACTTTAAAAGCTGCAGATCACCGCTCCCTACAGGGATGGGTCAAATGCAGAGATGTAATTTCACCAGTGTGTGGTGATGACTTGGGACTTTGTCTATAATCTCAACAAGTTCCTCTACATCAGTATTCTTTGTTTCTTGACAAAAAGAAACACCATTACGTCACACAATTTACGGCAGGCGAGGATTCAGACACCAACATGCAGCTGTTAGCTAGTAGGCTAACGCAGGGCTAACGTGTCTCCACAGGAGAGCTAAAATGTCTGTATTTAGGTGGTATTTTAAACCGGACATTGAAGGTAGTGTAACAGCTACTTGTAACGTGTGCATACTGAGCATTCCACATGCTGGAAAAGACAGCTGCATGATAAGCAGCCTTCAAAACCAACTACTTCCCCGTCGGCTTTGTTCCCTTCAGGCGTCGCCACAGCGATTCACCAGTCTGGGTTAAGTCCCAGTTCACAGCGGCATCTCTAGGCACAGAGCCAGCCAACAGTGAAAGATACGTGAATAAACACAAAGAAATTGTCAACGACAGCAAAACATCGGAGTTTCTCATTCTGCAGCACTTTAAACTGAGCGCGACGGTAGCTTCAGGTGTTGTGCAGATAAAAGCTGCCGGCTGTGGTGCTGCTTGCCTGCCCGGTCACGGGAATGCGCATCACTCCACATAATGAGAACGTCAACAATTTGAAAAATGAGAAACTCCACTACTTTTAAATATAGTCATAATATTAACATGTTTTTAATCAATGTACTTCCTAAACAAGTGATGGTTTTTGGCAGATAAACTAAGGAAATGACACAAATACAGAAAGAAAGAAATACCCAAATAATAATGAAAGAAATTAAAGGAAAACTTTTCCTTTTTAATGCTTTGCTGAAGTATTGGATCAGGACTCAAAATCAAATGACTCGGATCGGGAGCAAAAAAATGTGATCGGAACATCCCTATCCCAAACACCTGCAAAGGGTTCCTGAGCCTTTAGATGGTCTCTCAGTCTAGTTGGATTAGTGACATAAATGGACTTTTGCACCATATTCTGATTTTTAGAGTTTCACCTGTAAAGATTTCTACATCTGATTGAACAATTAGATTGATTCTGTGCATGATTTAATTTTACATTATTATTTTGTAATAAAGCTGTGGGACATGAAAACAAAACTGACAGGGTCATGAACAGGATAGTGGCAAAGGTGCTTTAATGCTAATGAATCACCATATTATTTACATAATTATGGGTTATGTGTGTATTAATTTTTTAATAGAATTTTGTGAAGTAAAGCTGCGTCCACATTTGTTACTACCCCAGCACATCTGCATGTTCCAGTGTAAAGTAAACATCTGCTGCAGACAGATATATTTATGCCAGAAGTGTGTTAATGTTGTATGAGTATTAGAGGGTGAGTCCAGCATGCAGCTGGACTTCCACTATTTCCTTTCTTCAAACTGTTTAGCTTGAAGGCATTTATTCACATCAGTCACAAGAGGAAGCCATTTCATCAACACATCTCACTGGAAGACTGAGGAAGGCATTCCACCCCGACAGTTAACAGGAACTGAGGAGAGTTCTCAGCAGCAGGGACTTGCAGTAAGGTCTTCTTTCTGCTAGGATACATTTAGCCTGGTTCACACAACAGGATTTTAACATTTTCAGATGAGTTTCAAAGCATGAGAGAATGCCCATGGGTTGAGAAAAAAGTCCCAGACGTTTTGGTTCTACAGTGCGTGGTGTGCAGCAACACGGCAAACCCTACACACACAAACCGATTTCACATACAATATTATTTCTTTTTGCTAAAAGCAAAGAAATCATATTGATTATTTCAACAGATTATTGTTGCAATAAAAATATGTCCATCCATCCATCCATTGTCTTCCGCTTATCCGGAGTCGGGTCACGGGGGCAGCAGCCTAAGGAGGGAAGCCCAGACCTCCCTCTCCCCAGCCACTTGGGCCAGCTCCTCCGGGGGAATCCCAAGGTGTTCTCTGGCCAGCTGAGAGACATAATCCCTCCAGCGTGTCCTGGGTCTTCCTTTAGGTCTCCGGTTGGATGTGCCCAGAAAACCTCACCAGGGAGGCGTCCAGGAGGCATCCTAACCAGATGCCCGTGCCACCTCAACTGGCTCCTGTCGATGTGGAGGAGCAGCAGATCTGAGCCCCTCCTGGATGACCGAGCTTCTCACCCTATCTCTAAGGGAGAGCCCAGACACCCTGCAGAGAAAACTCATTTCGGCTGCTTGTATCCACGATCTTGTTCTTTCGGTCACTACCCAATTGGTCAGATAGAGCACAGTTCTCAGCAAAGGCTCTCAGTGGCACAGACAAAGACCTCCAGACCTCCTCCACCACTCTCTCCATCACTCTGGAGGACCTACCATCAACTAGCTCACTCAGGGCTCCAGCTGAGATGTTCCACAGATGACCAAGTTTGACAATCCCCACCTTAGTGACCTTAGCTTTCAACGTAGATGAGGTTAAGATTCCAGCTCTGGAGAAACGTCGTTGTCAAACAAAAGTACATGAACTAAGACATTAAATTCATACAAAGTCAATAAGGAATTATTAATTTTTCATTGCAAAGTATGAGTGGATGAAAAATCCCAGAAAGTGACCATGACTCTTGATCTGGGCCTAAAATGGTCCAACTCACAGGAACACATAGGACCAAATTAGCCAGCATAAGGGCTTTTGTAGGAAATAAAACCAGAGTTTCTGCGCCAGAAGTTGCTATTAATCAGCATAATGGTGTCATCTGCATCCTGGAACTTATCACCAATAAAATCCACCGCCCAATTAATATGGCGGCCCGTTATCTGAATTATGTTCTTCATGGATCTCACACAGCGTTTTTAGGTTGTTGTTTTTTTTTGGGGGGGGGGGGGGGGGGGGTGCTGCTAAATACATGGACTTATTCTAGTTTGTTACATCTTCTTATAGTCTGCAGTGGTAAGTTCACAGTTTATTCCCTGTTCTGCCACCATGATGTGTATTGGGGTGTTACTGAACCTAGGGGTGTCAAACTATCGCATTAATTAAGATTAATTAATTACAGCCCATTTAGTGCACTATTTTTTTAATCGCGTTAATCTAATTTTTAATCTATAACTTTACTGGGACTTGTTGGGATTTTTTATTTTAATTTATTTTATGTAATTATATTTATATTTAACTATCATGCCATACCACATGTCAAAAGTGAGAGAGTGAGTGCTTAATGCTTTTTTTTGTGATAAACTGTCAGTGTTGACATGCTAACTTACAGCACTGTAATAACAGGTCTATTTTAATTTTAGATCAATGTTTTAGTAACAGGTTCTGTGGTCACTATTTGCATTGCTCAAAAAAGTGTTCCTTGATGTGTTAACTTAGATTTTTAATGTCTAATTATTTGAGACTGACAAAAGAGCACAGTATTATTCTGCCTTGGTGATGTAAAAGGAAAGTTTAGAAGTCTGTTAAACAATAAATGACTTTATAAAGTCAGTTTTTTTGTTATATATTAATCTTTTAGTCTGCCACAATAATGTAATGAATTTAAATAAAAATACATCAAAATGATAGCCTAGTGAACTAAACCAAATACTTGCTTCACATATATAGGATGGCTTGCCAGGCTATCAAAATGAGGGATTTTCTCAGCTATTAGTAGGTGAGATTAAAAAAGAGATTAATTAGATTAATTAATTACAGGTCATGATTAATTAATCTAAAATAAATTTTATCTCATGACAGCATTAATTAAACCTGCAGCATTCTGTCTGATTCATTGAAATACTTCAGAATTGTTTTCTCCACACCCATTTAAAATCTTTAATTGGATAAATGTAGAGATATACACTGCTCACAAAAATTAAAGGAACACTTTTTTTATTGGGCCTGGCATGAAATCAGTTAAACCTGTCTGATAATTTTCTGGTTGATTAAGCAGCTGAGGGCATTGTTAATCACTTTCAGCTGTATTGGTGTTCATGGACTTATCGACAGGTGCACTAAAGTGGCAACAATTACAAAACCCTCAAAACAGGACTGGTTTAACATGTGGAGGTCATTTCAAGTTTCTCCCTCTTGATCTTTTTTGGCTGGTTTTCCACTCGTGCTAGTTTTGGCTTGAGTAATTATCTCTACTGGCAGCATGAGGCGATTCCTTAACCCTACAGAAGTTGCACAGGTTGTCCAACTTCTCCAGGATGGCACATCCACACGTGCTGCAGCAAGAAGGTTTAATGTGTCTCCCAGCACAATCTCCAGAACATGGAGGAGATTTCAGGAGACCTGATGCACGACAATGCCCGGCCTCATGTGGCAAGAGTATGCAGGCAGTACCTGGAGGATGAAGGAATTGAAACAATTGAATGGCCTTCACGATCCCCTGACTTAAACCCAATAGAACATCTGTGGGACATTATGTTTGGGTCCATTAGGCGGCGCCAGGTTGCTCCTCAGACTGTACAAGAGCTCAGGGATGCCCTCACACAGATCTGGGAGGAAATGCCACAAGACACCATGCGTTGTCTCATTAGGAGCATGCCCCGACGTTGTCAAGCATGCACACAAGCTTGTGGGGGCCACACAAGATACTGAAAAGCATTTTGAGTTGCAGAAATCAAGTTTTTGAAATAATGGACTAGCCTGCCACATCTTCATTTCACTCTGATTTTAGGGTGTCTACACAGTTGAGCCCTCTGTAGGCTGAAAACTTTTATTTCCATTAAAAGACTTGGCATCCTTTTGTTCCTAAGACATTGCCCTGTCGTTATTTGTATAGATATCCAACTTCATATTGAGATCTGATATATCTGATGTGTTTCTTTAAAGTGTTCCTTTAATTTTTGTGAGCAGTGTATATCGGAATGACAGGACTGTAGCCGGTGAGATCAGACTAAACTAAGAGAACTAAAACACTTTCTAAACAACATGAGGGATTAAAACTGAATGTTCTCTGAATGATTTATATTTACACAAAACATAAAAATAAAGATTAAAATTTAATTTTAAAACATATTAGTTTTGGCAAGATTGATAGATACGTTGATATTCTTGAGTAAATGAATGACGTTTGTCTATTTTGATTCTCAAACTGTGAAATAAATGAAAATGCTGAACAACATTTATCTTTTCCACAAAACCTACAAAAATGATTTGATCTGATTATCAGTAAAGACTTTTTACTCCAGTAAAATCAGGGCTTTTGCCTCCGATTGGGAGGGGCTTAGAGTAGAGTCGCTGCTCGTCCACATCCAGAGCAGCAGCCTCCCCAAGCATCGAAAGGTGAGGGAGGGTTTCCTTATTGTGATGTCACAAAAAGGACATTTTCAAACAGCTCGTTGAAACAAATGATTCCTGAAATCAAAATCTGAGAGGAAAGGATGAATAGCTTTTATTCACGATTGGAGTGTAGCGGCAGTAGAGACCCAATTGAAAACACAGGAGGATGCAAAAGGTGAGTTTCGTCTCATATTTCCTCTTTAAGATGAAACGTTGCCACTCCTTGCTCTGCTCTTTGATTTTAATGACAAAACACTTTCAGTGATAGCAATGTGTTTGTACAAATAATCTCTATATTTAGCTGTGTTTACTTAAAATTACGCAGCTAAGTGAGAGATGAACAAATTGTACTTCCCACTTGAAAATGTCCAAATTAAACCTTGTTAGATAACAAATAATGCTTAAAATATTTCCTGGGTTTGAATCAGCTGCTTCACCACTTCATAACATGATTGATTTTCTATTCTAATCCCGAAACCCCATTTCTATTGAATTTGAGAAGAAGTCTTCAGGATGCTGTTCTTTGGCCCAGCATGAGTGGTGACCTGTGATTAGCTCATCCAATACAAAGCAGTCATGAAATCCAAATACTAGGGGTGGGAATTTATAAAGTTAATTATGACAAAAATAATAACAGGTTAAAAATTCCCACATATTATCACAGCTTGCATTTCAAGCAAGGCGGAACCTTTGTCAGTGCACCATTTCCTCGTATACCGATTACACTGTTGAACACAACAAAGCCATGCTCAAGCATAGATATCCTATCCGTGTTATTATCACGGCCCGTGATGCTTTGCGCAAAAGATGCAAGCAACTTCCGATCCGCATTTGTTTACGTTTAGACGAAGCGATTCCTTCATGCTAATCCTCTTTTCTGGGCTTTTAGAGACTGAAAACATGCATGAACACCAGCTGTCACAGCTCAAACGGGACACCATTACACTCCGTCTGCCCACTGAAGCAGAGAGGTGGGGGGGGACGATCTTAAAGTCTGGCCAAAGCTAACGTACAGTAGCATTTTAGCTACTTTCTGAACTCAGTTGCGTCTGACAGCGAGGCAATAAACAATCTTAAAATCTCTGAGGCTTATCAGTACCTACATCGTAATAAGGTTGTTGGTGTTTTGTTGAAAGAGGTGGGACACAATCTTATTTACTTAAAAGCAGACGTAGAGCCGAGTCAGAGCCTTAAATCCCTCATCACCAAGCCTGGGTTTTAGTTTCTACATCAGGTGAAATACAAACAGCAGGATGGCACTTTTAGGTTAATAACAGCAGTCTAAACGCACGTTAAATTATAACTATTCAGAAAATTGTACACATGAAATAATTCCTGTTGTTGTGAGACTGCTGTCAGATCTCTTTACTACTCGGCGTCTCTACTCCGGAGTTTTGTCATATCCAACTACAAAGTAGGATGCGGGTGTTCCTCTCAGAGTTTTTTCACAATAAAATGAAAGGAACGCACAAATAAAGTTTGTGGTGGTTTCAAGTTAAGATTTTTCAGCCACATCCTTCTGGGTTCCTCATCTCTGGAGAGGCGGCGAGAACCGTACCGACGCTACAGCTGCACGCTCTCTCACTCTGGAGGTGCATGTTCTAAACATCGCTCTTGTAGCTACAAATTTAATTTTCTCTGGTTGTTAGTACAAGCGTCAACAGCGCAACATCTTCCCGAGGCGCGTGACTACATTTTTCGGGGGTAAATATTTTTTTAAATCCTCTTCAAATGTTCAAATAAACTGCTACTAGCAACGAAACCTCACAATGTAAACCCATGAGTATGTGCTACTTCCGGTATCCCAGATGTTGCTAGCATCAGCGTTTCTCCATTAGGCTACTCAAAAATAACGTGGATATATTGCTAGATGCCTTACCTGCGCTGTCCGTCGATTGGACAAACGTCCCTACGCGGCGGCCATCTTACCTCAGACAGCTGCCCCCTTTCGTAACATTGGTGTCAATGTTACGTGATGAAGACTATGGAGAGACTCATCCTCACCCATCTGCGTTCAGTGGTGAGCCCAGAAATAGACCCACTTCAATTTGCATATAAACCAAACATGGGGTCATCTACCTGCAGCACTGGGCTCTGAATCACCTCGAGATGCAAAAAAGCACTGTAAGGATCATGTTCTTCGACTTCTCCAGTGCCTTCAACACCATCCAGCCGTGTCTACTGCTGCAGAAGATGAGGGGTGCAGGAGTGGATGAACATCTGACTGCATGGATAATCAACTACCTCACCAACAGGCCACAGTACGTGAGGCTGCACAACTGTACATCTGAGGTGGTTGTGTGCTCTCACCCTTTCTCTTCACCTTCTACACCTCGGACTTCACCTACAACACCAGCAGCTGTCACCTCCAGAAGTTCTCTGATGACTCGGCCATCGTCGGCTGTGTGTCTGAGGGGGACGACCAGGAGTACAGGTCAGTCATCATGGACTTTGTGGACTGGTGTGAGCGTAACCACCTTCGCTTGAACACCAGTAAAACAAAGGAAATGGTGATTGACTTCCAGAGAAACACTCCTCCTCACTCACCAGTAAACATCCAGGGAGCAGACATTGAGGTGGTGGACACCTTTAAGTACCTGGGTGTTCACCTCAACAGTAAACTGAACTGGTCCCACAACACAGATGCTCTGTATAAGAAGGGCCAAAGCCGCCTCCATCTCATGAGGAGGCTGAGGTCCTTCGGAGTTAACTCCCAGCTGCTAAAATCCTTTTATCACTCTGTTGTTGGCTCTGTTATTCATTCTGCTGTGGTCTGTTGGGGTGTAGGCAGCTCTGACCGAGACAGAAAGAGACTGAACAAGCTAGCTACCAAAGCTAGCTCGGTTCTGGGCTGCCCGCTGGATTCTGTTGAGGAGACGTGTGAAAGGTGGATGCTGGGGAAGATGACCTCCATCTTAAGAAACCCCTCTCACCCACTGCACTCCACTGTGGAGATCATGGACAGCTCCTCCAGAGGTAGACTTAGACATCCCAGATGTAAAACTGAGCGCTATCGCAGATCTTTCATCCCCTCTGCAGTAAGAGTGTATAACTCCTCAGTTTAAGCTGTACTGGTATCATCCTGGTACACAATAACACCAATGCAATATCCAGTATGTGTTCTATACTTGTGCGATTCAGATTGTTGTCTGTGTCTCTTACAGTATGCTGCATAGTGCTGGTACCAAGTTTGTTTTTATCTTTTATTTGTGGGTTTTTTTTAGTGATCTAAGATTACAATACTAGATTACTGCCTATGCGTAAATACATGTATCCTTGTTTTTATCTTCTTCTAATTACCCTTTGAGTGATGGTGCTGCTGTGACAAGTGAATTTCCCCACTGAGGGATCAATAAAGTCTATTCTATTCTATTCTATTCTAAAATGGTGCATGTACTACTTAAATAACTCTAATTTGCTGAATTTTCAACCAATTTTCAAACGGTTTTATTTGTTACAAACGCCAGAGATGTGGCTGTGAAATATGACGGATTTGGACCGTTAATTAAAAAATGTGCAAGTATGTCCTATCAAGCCTATGTGCTATAAGGTTTGTAATAATGCAACCCGCTTGTAAATCCGTTAATATTTAATCGAGTTAAAAGTGTTTTTGTTTAAGTTGTTCACTCACCTTCCATCTGCTACCATTGAGAACGGAACGTAAGCTGTCCGAGGTAAGATGGCCGCCGCGTAGGGACGCTGTCGACTCCTAGTTAAGGCATCTAGTGATATATATGATATCTATGTGCTAAAAGTCTGTGAGAAGTTACACTTCTCCGTGAGATTAAGTTACAGATATAGTTGGGTAGTAATCCAAGCATGGCCTTGTAAATGAAAGTGTACCAATGTGCCAACCTCCTGGTGGACAAAGAAGGCCATCCCACTCGAGAATACAATTCACAATGATGGGTCAGTGGTCTACAGTTAGTAATAAACCTCAGCGAGGCATGATAAACCACATCAATCTTACCAAGACACTGTGCTGAGGCATTCATATACAAAAGGTCTCCATAATCCAGAATAGACAGAAATGTTGCAGTAACTAGTCGTTTTTTGGCCTCAAAAGAAAAACACAGTTTATTTCGAAAAAAGAAACCCAGTTTCTGAGTTTGAGTTTCTTCACAAGATTATCTATATGGGGCTTGAAGGAGAGGGAGTCATCGAGCCAGACACCAAGGTATTTGTATGTGTGGACCACCTCTATGATATTTCCCTCCAGAGTGGTCACTGGGGGCATACTTACAGGTCTTTTTTTCTTTCAATCAAACAAACAAACAATTATTTGACTAAATTTAAATTAATTGCTGTCCACATTTATATCTTAGTCTAAAACATTCAGAGCATGAATAAATATCCTTAATTGTCTTAAAATGAACTTCTTTCATTTGAAAATACATGTTTTCAGAAAAGGCACTTGAGTCATTGCTCCGCCTTCTTCTCAAAATTCCCACATAGCAATGGATTGTGGGTAATACCCTTGCCAGAAGTCTGCATCGCTGCAGACTTGGGTGAAGTATGGATTAAGGGTGCAAAATGGGCGTGGTCAACTTCCGCAGTTGGGAATTGGGACACCCTACGCACTCGCACCCCTGGCCGGGAACGCGCAATTGAAGGGTGCAAGTGCGAGTATTGGGATTAGGCCCAAGTATTGGCTACTAATGCAGTGTTTGAGAAAACATGTCAGCTTCTTCTCTTAACTTGTAAAAATATAAAACAACTTTCTGAAAACACTGGAGTCCGTAAACATTTTCCAAACATTGCTGCTGCAGTTTACTGATCTGCACACCTGGGAGCTTTAAAGACTCTTACAAATGTGAGGTTAGCTAAATTCTTAACATTCTAATATTTGTGCAGCAATGAAAGCACCAGACAGAATGACGTTTTGCTTTAAACAGTTTTTTTTCTGTAAACACTCAGTCACAAATGTCTTAAAGGAACAGTAACGCTCTAAAAACTTTGATAATTTATAAACAATTCTGTCAGGTTTACTATTTTTCTGAGCAGACAGACTGTTTAAACCTCATGATAGAAAATGGTTTGCATTTTGCAGAAAATCACATTGATTTTTCTTCTTAAAATAATTCCAACAGATTATGTTCGCAATTAAAAAAGTTTAATGTGTAAATATCAGAGGTCACTACAAAACCCACTAAATCTGAAGCACATGAGGTCATTGTTCTGCATGGCTCAAAATGTCTGCCTGTTTGGAAGACGCTGCTCAAAAGTTTTTGTAAAAACTGTTGACATTATAATTATTTAAAGACAATACCAGTATACCGGTGTGTGTATATATATATATATACCTGTTTTGAATTTTTTTATAAATTAAAAGAGGTTGAATTTACAATAATGACCATGTCTATTGTTTTATTCTCTGCCTCATTGTTTTTTATTAAAAAACATTTGCTTTGGGGGCAAATCTTCTTGAACGATTAATGTGATTAATCAAGATTAATTAATTAATTAATTACAAAGCCTCTAATTAATTAGATTAAATGTTTAAATCCAGTCCCACCCCTACTAAATACACACAGTAACATAAATACAAAGGAACCACATCGTCTCACCCATAGCAGTGGCAGCCTGTCACATTTTGGCTCAGTCTCCTGCCCTGTCTCTGGTCAGGTACGCTGGCACTTTGTGTGTTTAATAAACTCGTGGAAAGTTTACAGTGAGTGTGCTTCTGTGATGCTTTGTGTGACAAGCTTTAACGCACCATACCCATCAGCAACAAAACAGCCTCAGACCTCCCTGTAACCCACTCTGCCACTTTCCATTCATGCATTCCCTTTGCTTCCTTCAGCGTCCCGTCACAGCAAACCTCTGTTGACAATTAATACTGACTGTTTGTCAGTCTGCAACCAAAGATGCTAATGTGTGTTTACCATACTTTTGTTCTGCCGTGTGTCACTCTTTAGAGTTTGGCTGGAAAAGTAAAGGTAACCAGTAGAACCGTTCAGCACAGCAATGTCTCTAAAAACTCTTACCTCCACATGGGTGTTAAAATAACATGGTTGGCTTTGTGGATCAGGTCAGGAGTGAGTCTTTACCTAATGCTGAGGAGTTGAAGTAATTTAATATCTCATTCACTATTGATGGTTGGAACGAGTGAGAGATGGACTAATGGATGAAGCCTTCAACCTCAGTAATGAGACAACAGCTTGGTGTCAGGAAGGTTGTAGAGGTAGGACCTAAATGCAGAAAATTGTGACAGGAGTATAAGGCCCAATCCCAATACTCGCACTTGCACCCTTGCGCCCTTCAATTGCACGTTCCCGGCCAAGGGTGCGAGTGCGTAGGGTGTCCCGATTCCCAAGTGCGGAAGTTGACCACGCCCATTTTGCACCCTTAATCCGCACTTCGCCCAGGTCCGCAGCGATGCGGACTTCGGGCAAGGGTATTACCCACAATCCATTGCTGCGTGAGAAGTTTGAGAAGAAGGCGGAGCAATGACTCAAGTGCCTTTCTGAAAACATGTATTTTCAAGTGAAACAAGTTCATTTTAAGACAATTAATGATATTTATTCATGCTCTGAATGTTTTAGACTAAGATGTAAATATGGACAGCAATTAATTTAAATGTAGTCAAATAATTGTTTGTTTGAAAGCTGTTAGATTTTTAAAAAAGCACAGTGACCTGCATCCCAGCATGCGTCACGATCGATGACGTAATGCTCACTGTCCCAATTTGGCAATTATTTGCACACTTGTGTACTACGCACTCAAAGCCTTACTGTGCACTTCCTCTAGTGCACTTCACAGAAGGGTGTAGGGCGCAATGCCAATATTAAAGATGGGCCTAAATACACAGGGGGAGTGATGAGAGAACAGGGAACAGGTGTGATGAATAATAATCTGTTGCAGGTGTGACTAGTTAACGGGGCACTGAGGGAAAACACAAAGACAATGGGACAACAGAACTATGGGCTGACTGAAAAAAACCACTGACGAACAGTAGACAACCTGAAATCACCTGCACAACTTCTCATGAGCAGGAGGCTCCTGCAACACCTAAACAGCTGCAACCGCAAACAGTCTGCCAACAGACATGACAGGAGAGAGGTCTGTCAGCAGAGACAGCAAACTAATGGCACTTACACACTAGCATCGACTCTACACGGCCTAGATAGGGTAAGGACTGTTCACATTCAGGTAGCCCGGTAATTTTCCACGCTTCATTATCATTCTGGATACTGTGGAGTTAACGAGCCTCTGACTGAAGCTGTTTTTCTCTGTCTCTCTCTGCTGTGAGGAGCGCACACACACACACACACACACACACACAGTGCTGCAAAACACAGCAAAGCAGGATGCAATATCAGAGTCTTAAAGCAACATTGCTCAGGCCACCTTTGTTTAATAAGGAAGACACCTCGGACTTCTCTGTGCTCTCTTTCCCCGCCCACATGCTCAAAGATGCGCTCTCTGTATGTTACATCTCCTTTCTTAAAAAACAACAAAACAAATTAAATGGTAAAGTGTGCTTATAATTACACTTCGGGAACCTTGAAAACACACGTTATATAGCCAGTATGCAAAACAGGAATCAGCAAGAAACTAAACTGGCAGGAGTAACTCAAACAACACTAGATAGTGCAAAGGCAAAGGTGGAAATACAATAATTAAAATATTATTATTCTTTTTCTTTTTTTAGTATACACAATTGTGTATTTAGGGCAGCGAGCCGCCTGCACCCTTTACAGTGTTACAGGTCAAGAACCTGTCTCGGCTTAACAACACGTCCAGAACAGGTTGTGTAGCCAGGAGGTGCAATGTCATTGTTGGGAGGTTCAACAGACTGAGGCTGGGAAACCAGTATGTTGTCAAAGCTGGGAGTAGTTTGTAGAATAGGCTCTTGTGGTTCAACACTGCTTCTGTCCTCTCGTAGATGATAATATGATAACTCCTATAGGTGTTTGCTGGGCGTGTAACTACCTGGTGTCCATGATCCATCTTGTTGCCGAAATCGGACAGGTGTACCAGGGGATAGCTGAGGCAGAGGTTTTGCTGTCCTGTTGAAGTAATGCCACTTACACATTAGCATCGGCTCCACTCCGCTCCGCCCGCCCCAGCCTGGCTACGTTTGTTCCACACTGCCTTAGGAATGCGGACATAGTTGAGCACATGGGCGGTCTCCAATATTGGTGTGAAAAATTTGCATGAAGATATCAGTGATGTCATGAGCTGTTTTCACATCGCCCACCAGAGGGCGTCTGTTATTTTTATGTAACAAGAAGTTAGGTTGTTGAACCGGATGTGATAGCGAGGAATAAAAAGGAAATGGTGAAGCGGGGATCAGATTGCTGGTTGTAATTTTACTAAAAACATATGTTTAATAGTCAAACCATAATACAGGTACAACATTGTTAGTAACTATATTAAAAGTATATATTAATAATAAAATAAATACTATTTGTACAATGCAAATTCATGATTAAATTTGAAGTAGCACTCCGGAGTATTTATTTTATCTGATGGCACCATCTAGTGGCTGACAGGCGTATCGCACTAATAGTCGGGTCGACTCGGTAATTTAAGATGGCGACTGCACGTTTCTTGTTTATGAATGTGCTTCTGTAGCCGACAAACAGAGCTAAAACATGTTGTTTTACAGGCATTATTCTCATGTCATGTTGTGTTTTCATATATTTATATTTTAAAGACTTACTTGTCCGTGAAAAGTTCATCAACTCTGCATCAGCCGAGGTTCTTCCTTAAATTAGAAGCACGTAAGCAGTAGTCTAATGCTATTGGTTAGTTCTGGTCGGCGCTCAGTTTCCTATTGCACGGAGCTCTACGGGGCAGGGTGCGTGCTTAGCAAAAAAAAAAAAAAGATGCAAGCGCCCCCACAGTAACATTAGT
>SSNS01000491.1:212571-265071 GCA_006937985.1 Aphyosemion australe | reverse complement strand
CCATGGAAAGGTTTTGTGTTTCTAGGGTCACTGAGCAGCTATAACCATGGAAACTGTTACAGGGTCAGATCTGTGCTGCTCCCTCCCCAGGGAAAAACAAACATTAGGACTTCATGCTGAAACTTCATCTTTTTAATTGGATATCAATTAGTGAGCGTGACACGCAGACTTTTACTCAGCTTTGAGAGGCCTGAGTGTTTGGGCTGTGTCTAATCAACCATGTCGCCAACAGAACCAGCGTGACAAATTAGTCACGTTAGGAGGAAAATGTATGATTTCTTAAAACGGGGCTTAACACCACACACTACTTTCACAGCAAGGATATTTAAAAGTGTGTTTGGGGTTCCAACAAGTACATAACTCTGAGTATAGCTCAGTGATCTGACCCTGCTATTCAAGCCTCATTCCAGATTATAGTGAGCAAGAGGAGCAAGGGAGTTAAAAAACATGGAGATAATACGTATACAGGACATCTGAGCCTGTCTTTAAGGTTGGTTTAATGAGTCTAGGACAGGGGTAGGCAACCCTGGTCCTCAAGAGTTTGTTTTAGTTGTTTCCCTTCTCTAACACAGGTGATCCACCTGTCCAGCAGCTCGTCAAGCTCTGCAGCAGCTGTTAATCATCTGCTGAATAACATCAGGTGTGATGCCTACCCCTGGTCTAGAACTTCATACTTTATAATAACACGCTGAAATACAAAATAAAAACTCAGCAGGTAACACCGGACAGGTCAATGCAGGACTAGAGGAAGAGCAATTCTCTCTATGCACCAGAATGTTAGTTGCAGATGTCCTCCATTGTTGTTTTCTTGTCTGAACCCAGCCAGCACACATAGGTGGCCCCCATAAAGGATCTATATGAGCAAGCCATATGGGTCCCAACAGGGTTTGTCCATAGTTTCCACTGTGGCCCCAAGGGGGTTTGCCCAGAAAGAGTTTTGCCCACGTAGATTTTAACGGGCCCTATATGGGTTTTCAGAGGGTTTGACTCAAACACTGGCAAACCCTTGTGGGGCCAGCATGGAAATCGCGGACAAACCCTGTTGGGACCCATACGGCTTGCCCATATAGATCCCATATGGGGCCCAACTATGTGTGCTGGCTGGGAATCACCTACAGATCACGTCACACGGCTGAACATTACAACAGCCTGCCCAGTTATTGACAACCTCACCCAGTAGCGTCTTCTGTCCACTGTTCTGAAAGCACAACCCACACGCATGAGTAATGACTAGATTACAGTCGAGTCACGCAGAGCAGGTCCTGACTGCCCTATGACCTTAAAACACAGTTAACCCAAGTTACGTTTAGTTTTGGTCAGGGACTCGTCTTGAGTTGATCTGTACGTTTGAGGTTAACCAGTGATGTCTGGGGTCACACGTTATTGCCACTGGTACCAGAATGGTTTGGAACCACCAGGTTAGTCATTAACACAACTTTTTGATCTCCTTGCTAAATTATTGAGTGTCATTTGTATTTTGATGAAGAACGCCGAAGGCTGCTGCCGTGATAATCCTAGACTTCCTATAACAGATCTCAGCTTAGCTGACAGGTTCACTAATAACTTTCTTTTCAAGTGATCGCTTTGCTACACAACTTCAGAAGAAGGCAGCGAGCATGAAATTTAATTACGGTGCACACGCTCTGCAGCCAAGAGCTGTCCACTCTAATCCTCCTTTGCCCTTAAAGACTCTCAGCGTCATACCTAGACCTCTTCTCCAGCTTCCCTCATGCTTTCATAGTGGTGATCCATGTGCTTGAGCTTATGGTGTCTTAAATTCTCCACCTCCTATCGCCCCTATCTGGTATCTAAGGGTATCTAATGCTGGTTCTGTTGACTCTCTAAGCACCAATCCTGGTCTATAGTAACTTGTGATGCTGCCTGACTTGATGAACCAATGACAAACGAGGAGATGAGGGGGTGAGTTTGCTCTCAAACTGAAACAGTTACCTAAAGATTCTCAGGAACAAGTCTGCCGTGACTGAGGACCATGTGGCTCCTAAAAGTCTCATCAAATGAGGACATTTTCTTTCAGCTTAGAGTGATTTGCTCTTGGCATATTGTCTGATGTCTGCACGGGAACCCTTGTACAGAACAGTAACATTCTCACGTTCAGTCACTACTTTCTGTTGGCTAGTTTGTTGTTTCATCATTTAATCTGTGAATCCACGAGTCAAGGTCAGCCCCTCCATATCTAAGACGAGATACACTGTGGTCTCTTGGTCTGGGCTCTGTGGGTGTGAGCTGGGGTTTTGAGGCTGGACTTTGTCACACACTTTGGTTGTTATGGCAGAGACCACCAAGAAATGGAAGAAATAAAGTTTTCATTGATTGATCTACGGCGCACGAAAATAGGAGCATTTTACTCCACTCCTGGCTGACTTAGACTGGTTACCAGTGAGATATCACATTCTGCTCAAACTCCAGGGCCCTCATATATCACACGTTCGTAGAAACTGTATTTCATCCTACTAATGAAATTTAGAACGCTCATACGAACGGCCAAAATCCAATTTATGAAATATGCGGTGGCCTCTCGTACGCATGTTCCTCCACAATTGACTGTTGATAAATCCCACCTGTGCGTACCCAGGTGCTCGTGTCCATTCACTGTCTTTTACATACAGAAATCTCCTCAATCAACCATATTTGGTCACACCACATCCTCAGCTCATGAGGGGATTCCCTGCGTTCTTTCCGAAAAAAAAGAAATAAAAACTTTATTGACAACAAGATTGAGGCACTGGTTGCCGAAGTAGAAGAGAACAAACTAGCTGCAGTGGTTGTAAACAAGGTCGAAACAGAGGAGAGGTCCTGTCAGAAATAAAAAAAAATAGTTGAACATAATATTGAATATGACAAATGGTAGAGTAACAGGTTGTCATTTACAGTTTATATTTAAGGAGTTGTATGCATGTTTTGTTTGGAGTTAGACAACAAACATTTCTAAATAAAAAAACAAGTGCATCCTCCTGTGAGCTGTCATTCAGTTTGGTTACCTTGCGTGTATGTTCAGGGAGCAGAGGCAGTTCTGAGGGGCTCTCATAGTTGTCAAAAATTTCATATGGACTGGGATCGGATTGGTGCAGTTTGTCTGTCGCTCCACAAAGAGTCCCAATCACAGCATAGCTCCAGAAGGATCTCCTTCAGGAATCAGATCAGTGCGCTCACAGAAGACGTGTTCCCTCCAGAGTGCACGCTCTACCAAATCCTCCAATGACACCAGATCAGCCATGCTACAATGTCAGATTTCTGTCTTTTATAGGATATAACACCAGTTATGTGATAAAGCTGATTTTCCACAGACATAATTATTTATTGGGTAAAATAATTTGTGGATGAGTGAGACCTTCAGAATTGTGGTTCCCCCGTTCTACCACTAGATGCTGTTCGTATGCATGGTCAGAGCTGTTCTTATATTTAGGAACATTTCTACGCAGAAGTACAAAATGGTTCATAACACAATGCGTAAAATCGTTCAAATATGCACAGATCTGTTCATAAGTGCAGCTGATAAATGAGGGCCCTGGTCTTTGTTTTTAACTCTGTCTGGATCAACCCCACCATATTTAGCATCACTTGTGACCTGTTGCGTCCCTGCAAGACCTCTACGCTCGGTTCAGGATGACCTGTTGGTGGTTCTTCTAGAGGTGATCGTGCTTGCCCAGTCATAGGTCCTCGGCTCTGGAACCAACTTCCATCAGAGATAAAACAGTCCACGTCTGCCCATTTTCAAACCAGAATAAAGCTTTATTTTAGATCAATTTGCAAGTTTTATTGATGTTTTTAGTGTTTTTTTCTGATTGCTCTTTGGTCTTGTTGCTTTTAAGGGGGCCAGTCCACTTTTTGGAGTTTTTTTACCATGTGATATTGTTATTTCCTCATTTTAAAAAAAAACAAACCCATTCATACATTTTCCTGTTTCAGTTGCAAATTTTGAGTTTTACTTTGAAAATCCTGTAAAGCCTCAATGGAAACAAATTGCATCATCATGCCCTGCTCCTCTCCCAGAAGCTAGTCTCTGAAACCTGCTTCCCCTGGCCAGCACAGGATATGTGTCTTAACCCTTAGAGGTCCCTCGTGCATTTTTTGTGCAGGCAGTGTTTTTTTGTTTTTTTACAATGCAAATTGTTTTTATACAACCTGACATTAAAGGGGTTAAATCTAGAAAACACACACATACTTTATTATGTTTTGTGAGTGCTGAAGCCAAGGATGGAATCTGTGTAAAAAAAATCTGTCTTATGAAACATTATATAATTTTAATTGCACCTTTTTATCAAGGACATTTTTTTGTGCTAAGGATCCCCAATGTCACTTTTTTTAAGGGACCTCCAAGGGTTAAGACAGGGGTTCCCAAAATGTTTTCCTTGAGGACCCCCTCTCCCGTGTCCAGGATAAGCCAGGACCCCCAAACCCAACTCCTAAATGCATACACACAATAAATGTGATCATATACAAACGTTCTACAGACGTACAGAGTTATAACTTTTATATGGAGTTCTGATCATACTGTAGGGCAGGGGTATCCAATTCCGGGCCTGGAGGGCCGGTATCCAGCACGTTTTAGTTTTAACCCAGCTTCAACACACCTGATTTCAATCAGCATGTGATGAACAGACTTCTGCAGAGCCTGATGAGCTGCTGCACAGGTGAATCAACCACTGAATCAAATGTGTTGGAGCAGAGAAACCACTAAACCGTGCTGGATACCAGCCCTCCAGGCCTGGAATTGAATACCCCTGCTGTAGGTTGTGTTATTGGGATTTTATAAATGTAATTTGTACAAATAAAGTCTTGCTAACTTTTGGGAGATACGTGTGAACTAGTGACGCGCGGGTTGTCTTCCAACTTAATAATTTATTGACCCGACCCAACCCGACCCGCGGGTAACCCGTGGTACCCGCGGGTCGGGTTGGGTCGGGTCAATAAATTATTAATTCAGTGCGGTGCGGTTTGGGGCGAGTTCATCAAATATATATATTATATAAATATGCACACTGAAGATAAAGACATTAATCAATGCTTAATTTTGTAAAACACAATATTTAAGACAGTTTATTAAACACGGTCATGTTTTAAAACGTTATAACATGCAGATAACCTTTGACCCTATGACGTAGGCACGTAGAACGCGGCAGCAAAGTGCGCTCCAAGCAGGTGGCAGGCAGCCACATCAACAAAACGATAGAGGAAGATATTTTGGATAAAGTTCGTTTGGGAGTTTACATTCTTAAAAGAAAGGAGGGACAAACTAATCGCGTGTTTGGGAAAGATTCAGCGAGGTAAGAAGCTCAATTTTATAACGTGTTTTTAATGAGGCGGGGCGGGTTGTAAAACTAGACAAAGTGATGCGGGGCGGTTTGGTGCGGGTCAGACTTTTTGAAATCTGTGGTACCCGCGGGTTGAAAAAAACCCTAACCCGCGCATCACTAGTGTGAACAGGGCTTTAGTGTTTCATGCTTTTATTTTAGCATTTTTATGTGTCTTAGCATTTTGTACAGCCCATTGGGCCTCCTTCACTGGGGGCGCGAGGGGGCTTTAGTATAAATAATCTATTACATTTTTGTTTTGTCTTTTGTCGTTTGATCACTGGCTTGGACTCTAAGTTAATTATTTCTGTCCTCTCCTTCCTCTTGCTGCAAGTCCACATCTCCTGTCTTCCTCTGAGTCTCAGAGGGGCCGACTGGAAGCAGAGCTGGGGTCAGGCTCTGACTCGCTGGTTTGTAAAGCCTCATGACGTAATGTTGTGATTTCTTACATTTGCTGAATGGTAACATTGCTCCCTAGTGGGATCAATCGATGCCACATTCTGAAGCCTGGCACCTTTCCAGCCTAACTTCCTGCCTGAGGCAATAGAAGAGATAGTAGATACTTGACTATTATTTTAATACATTTAAATGTGTGACATATCTTCTTTATTTAGGTAAATCTGAAAACGATGAAGATACTCTAATGAGCTTCATAGCTAATAAAAGACTTTACTCTATTTCAGCCCTGCTGCTCTCAGCATCAGATGTTGCAGAGAGACAGGGCTGAGGACACACATTGACCTCTAAATCCACTAAGATGTCCAGCTTTACTTGGCTCCAACAG
The DNA here is from genome assembly GCA_006937985.1 of Aphyosemion australe. Classification (NCBI taxonomy): domain Eukaryota; kingdom Metazoa; phylum Chordata; class Actinopteri; order Cyprinodontiformes; family Nothobranchiidae; genus Aphyosemion; species Aphyosemion australe. The sequence continues at coordinate 258,975 of SSNS01000491.1, read as the reverse complement.
TCCTGCTACCCTCCAAGAATCTTGTTTAGGATTTTGTGAAAACTAGTGATGATTTTTAGGAAGGAGAAAATGCCAGGAGGAGGGCTGAAATTGGATGAAAATATCTGTCCAGACAGCAGGGAAAGCCCCTAAACTCTGGGATAGTGACCACAGCCCTGCCCACTGGACAAACAGCTGCAGCCGTTGTAGGAGTGACATTAAGTGATGGTCCTTCTGGCAGTGTTGTGAATCATGTTTTGTTTGGTTCTGTTTGTGGCCCAACAGATGGGAAACAAGCTGGATCCATGTTCTCGAGGGTTCCTGGGGGAGCACAGGACCAGAGGGAGGACAATCCGACAAAAGTCCCTTTTCGTTTGGCACAACTGCAGTGACGGCGAGGCCCTCGTTTCCTCAAAGGGAAGGACTATCAAAAGTTAAATAAAGGGCAGATGGTTTGCGTCTGAACTGGAAGTTCAGGCTGTTGAGCCTATGGTAGTACTCACTAGGCAACACAACAAAGAACAAACTAAGTTTCTTGAGGAGTGGGCCAAAATACCTGCTGAGAGGAGCAGAAGTCTCATTGACAGTTACAGGAATCGTTTGATTGCAGTTATCGCCTCAAAAGGTTGTGCAACAAATGATTAAGTTAGGGGTACCATCATTTTTGTCCAGGCCTGTTCCATGAGTTTTTTCTTTTTAATAATTTCATTGAAGCATGGTTGAAAAGCAATGTCTGACTTTCATTGGTTAAATTTCATAGAATATTTATTTATTATTAAATTTTTCAGATTCAAGTTATTTCTGTGACCATTGTGGGTTTTTCTTTACTCTGCTACTCTCTTCTACCACCACTCTCTAATTGCATTATTTCCTGTTGTTTCAGCTGTTAACTTTATTTTCTCTCTAAGTGTTTTTCTCCCCAGAAGAAGCTTACACTGCTGTTCTGTCTACTGAGGCTATCACAGCTCATCGATGGCACACTGCTGCCAACCACTAGACATTCTCCCTCTCCTGATATTAACATCTTACTTTATTTCACAGAATGTGCTACTACTAGTTCACCTGTTGAATTAATTATAGATTCACTCAGATAAAGACATTAAAGTTTATCTTTTAGTAGAGTATCCACTGAGAAATCACAATGCAGCCATAGAAACACTATTTGTTATATATGTTCTATAACAGATAGACGGTGAGACTCTAGGATTAGAAAATCCTGACAGATCTACGTCACACTGTCACTTAACATTCATGGACTCACCCATCTTGACTCACGACGGGGAAGGCTGTTGTTGGTTTAGCGTCCAGGAAACAGCAGAGAACGTCTGGGCTAGTAGAAGCTAACCGTTAGCATTAGCAACTCCACCACACAGCAGAACTCCTCCAGGCTTGTGTTATTTGTGGAGATAAAACATCAACGTTGCAGAGCAAACAGAGTCAGTGGTAGAGTCATGTTGCTGTTAGCCAATCAGAGGAGAGACGTCCACGTATCAGGAAGTAAGACTCCAGATCCTGTTTGAAGCTCTACTCTGATGTGGCTCACTTCTAGTTCCTGAAACTGGTGCACCGGTGTATTTTTTTCCCAGATTACAACTTACAAGACATTCATTTCTACTAGAGACCACTGCAGATGCATTGATTAAATGAGTGTTCCACACCTTTAAAGGAACATGGGGCAGGATCTTTAAAACATCTGTAAAAAATTAAACATGTATGTTCATTTTTTCAAAGCTAATGAGTGATGAAGCGTTATAAACCAAAAAGAATGAGGCCACCCATGTATCGTTCCATTTTCTTGAACAGGCTGTTTGCTGCAAAATGCGCTGCAGTTCGGTCACGAATTTCCCGCGCTGCCCTACGGATGTGGCGTCAATTGACACTGCTTGCGCGTTCACGACAGCTTCAAAACAGAAAGAAAATGTGTTCGACACTGCAGATCGGTAGGTGGCGCTATTGCACCTTAAGTTGCTTGCCAACCGCCAAACTCCAAAAGAAGAACTGTGGGAATGGATTCTACTGCAACCAGCAAACGACCAAGCGTGGCACAAAGGAAGTTTACTCAGCGGCATCTCGTGAGTCAAAAACCAAATATGGTAAAAGACAGGCAGGGACCTGAATCTATATCGGATACGTGATTGACGAATGGAGGCTGCTTCAACTATATCTGGGACTCAAAAAGGATGCTGCCATGGCTCATTTCCTAGTGAGCAGGTAAGAAACATTATAGGTTGTGTTTAGAGATGATGACAATGATCTGACCTCACCGATGACTCAGAGAGAGCTAGCGTGCAGTAGCATTAGCTGTGATCATGCTACAGTAGTAGCATTAGCTGTGATCAGGGCTGCAGCGTGGATTGCTTCGCCGCAATATTGTCCGTGAGAGCGGCGGGGAGTTGCCTTTTCAGCGTGAGATATTGGAGGTGTGGCGTGAGAGCGTGTGAAGAGGGTCAGGTAATGGTATTTTTGTGTTTGTGTAACATAGCTGTCTGTGCATGCTCCCATGCTGGGCTGCAGTTACTCGCAGAGCCGGGCGCGTCGCTCGTGAGCATCGTTTCTTTTTTCCTGCCTCTAGTTCCTTTAATGTTAAATATGTATAATACACAAAATAGATCATCCTAGGAACGTGACCTGCATGCCCTCGATGATGTCAGAGAGAACATGAAGAAGTACAAAAAAGATTCTGTGCAGCTGCCAGTCCTATAAGCAAACTTGGTTTGTTTCATGGGGTCATGAATGATAAGTAGGGGGAAGTTTGCAGACGGAGGCCCTTGTGAGTGTGATGGTGTAGATTTAGCTCCGGCCATGTCAGACTGTGTGGGAAACACAAAGAGGGGCAGTCAGAGTCACATGGGTCACCCTGCTCCCAAGTCAGGACTCTCTCTGTGTTCCTTTCTTTCCATCACTCACTCACTCACTGCTCCTCTTAGATCCACACGTACCTCACTTATCCTGCACATGTGCACACATCATTCTCAAAAATCTGACATCATTTATAGGACCACTGAAGCTTGTCATTCTTTTTTATTTTTTAGATGTTGTTGCTGGAAGGACATTTATCTATTTGTTTGTTTATTTGTTTGTTAGACTTGGCAGATGTTTCTGTAAAGGCTGCAGACATGTCAAACGGTAGTTAAGAGCATCAAAATAAGGAACACTCACTTCTTTTTTACTCAAATTTTGGCTGTAAAATCCATTTCCTGCCCATTGTTTTTAACGTCACAGTAGAAAGAGCACAATGTAAATGTAAAAGTTTATAATGTCCCATTACTGTTTATTATCATGGTCTGAGAAGTTGAAATGCCTGCTGCAAGAGAAGCTATCTGATGAATGGTGCATATTTAAATTTATTTATTTTACCCCGAAAGAGATATTTTTGTCTTTAGTTATTTTTCAGTGACAGTCATGTGTGAGTACTGGGTCATGGTAGCTTAGGGCTTTTTTCCACAAACGGCTTCCAGTGTGAAACTGGAGTCAGAGCTAGTTCAGGACCACTAAAGTTCTGATTCTCTTAAACTCTTTAAAACATTTTTAAGAAGGAGCAGGAGGCAGGTTTAATCAGATGAAAGTGTTGTGAGGATCATGTTTAAATCTCTGAGTTAGTTTCACTTTTACTCTGAATAATTTAAGGTAGACTCTGTTCTACGTGAATCAGAAGTCAGATGAACAGCAGGAGCTGATCGTGTCTCCTCTTCCTGCCGTTTGGGTGTTTTTACTCATCAGTCATGTTGACGCAGGTCAGAACTCCTCATAGAGCTACCTTTCAATTGCTGTTTTTTTTAACTGAATCCATAAACTTTATTTGAAACTCTCTTTATAAATATAATTGTATCTTTCTCATCACCAGCTGCTGTTTATGGATTTGGGCTCATTCCTGGTGAGAGTTGGACTCCGCCAAGGCTGCCCTTTGTCACTGATTCTGTTCATAACTTTTATAGGCAGGATTTCTAGGAGCAGCCAAGGTGGTGAGGGGATCTGTTTTGGTGGCCTAAGGATCAGGTCTCTGCTTTTTGCAGATGATGTGGTCCTGTTGGCTTCATCAGAACGTGATTTCCAGCTTTCGCTGGAGCAGTTCTCAGCCGAGTGTGAAGCAGCTGGGATGAGAATCAGCTCCTCTTAATCCGAGACCATGGTCTTGAGTCAGAAAAGTGTAGAATGCCTTCTCCAGGTCAGGGACGAGGTCCTGCCCCAAGTGGAGGAGTTTAAGTATCTCGGGGTCTTGTTCACGAGTGAGGGAAGGGTGGAGCAGGAGATTGATAGACAGATTGGTGCTGCACTAATACTGTACTCGGAACGGCCCGATAAAAGGCCCAGTAAAGACGCTGGGTGGGAACACTGCCGATTGGTTGTAACTCAGTCGGAAATGATGTCAACTCAGGAAGAAATAGGAAATGCATATATGTGGCGGGAACCGTTATTTAGCAAAACACGAGTTGTTAGAGAGACGAGCGATGGAAGCCATCGCTGCATATAACAACATAGCAAACATACATGTGCCGACTATTGCTGCTTCCTCCATTGTGTCGATCTTTGCTTACTGCTTTTTGCGCGTTTTGCGCTGATGGATGACGTAACACACTGCGCAGCGGCCGTGATGTGCTGACATTTCATCAAATTATTTACAGGGCCAAATATATATGGAGACAGGACAGCTGGTCAATTTCACGCTCACAGATTTACCCTGAAGTTCCGATAAAGGAAACGCACCTTATATCTCTTGGCTGGCCAGGGAACACCTTGGGATTCCCCCGATGGAATCCCAAGGCTGGCCCAAGTGGCTGGGGAGAGGGAAGTCTGGGGCACTCTGCTTAGGCTCCTGCCCTCCCAGCCTCTAAACGCTTCCTATAGCTTTCAGTGACAGTCTGGATTCTGGTTGAAGGTATTTTGTTAAAGTTGAGGGATGCATGGATTCCACTCAATATCAGCAGATTCTGGAGACCAAGGAATCAGTGACAAAGTTGAAGCTGCGCCGGGGCTGGATCTTTCAACAAGATACCGACCGTAAACACTGCTCAACATCTACTAAGGCATTCATGCAGAGGAACAATTACAACGTTCTGGAATGGCCATCTCAGTCCCCAGACCTGAATATTATTGAAAATCTGTGGTGTGAGTTAAAGAGAGCTGTCCATGCTCGGACACCATCAAACCTGAATGAACTAGAGATGTTTTGTGAAGACGAATGGTCTAAAATACCTTCAACCAGAATCCAGACTCTCATTGGAAGTTATAGGAAGTGTTTAGAGGCTGTTATTTCTTCAAAAGGAGGATCTACTAAATATTGAGTTAATTTCTTTTTTGTAGTGCCCAAATTTATGCACCTGCCTAATTTTGTTTAAACAATTATTGCACACTTTTTGTAAATCCTATAAACTTCGTTTCACTTCTCAAATATCACTGTGTGTGTGTGTGTCCTATATGATAGATTTAACTGAAAGTGTTTATCATAATGACCATCGATTTATACAGGAAAATCATGAAGATTAACAAGGCTGCCCAAACCTTTGCAACCCACTGTGTATGTATAGCAGTGTGTTAAAGTAGCTCTCCGGAGTATTGTGTTTATGTGATGGCACCATCTAGTGACTGACAAGCGTATCACACCAAGAGTCAGTTGATCCGGTTTCTTAAGATGGCATCTGCACATTTCTTGTTTATGAATGTGCTTCTATAGCCGACAAACAGCTAAAACACATTGTTTTACCATTATTATTCTCATGTCATGTTGTGTTTTCATATATTTATATTAAGATTTGTCCGTGAAAAGTTCATCAATGCTGCATCAGCCGAGGTGCTTCCTTAACTCTGAAGCACGTAAGAGGTTGTCTAACGCTATTGGTTAGTTCTGACCGGTGTTCAGTTCATATTGCAGAGTTTTACGGGGCAGGGGGCGGGCTTAGCAAAAAAACAAAAAAAAAAGACGTATCACTTACATTATATCACACTACATGATAAGACAATCACTTTTACGGATTTCTGAAAAATCCTACATAATTCCTGAAAGGGGAAAACTCCAGATTGCTGCTTTAATGTGTGAGTGTGTGAATAAATGAAAAGCGCTTTATAAATCAAATTCATTATATGAAGTGCATTGTTGTGCATTAATGTAATTAAATATTTTATAAGCAGAAGAAAGAAACAAAACTTCTCACCCCTTCCTCTCCTCCACAGAATGATGAACCAAACAAACAAAACATTATTTTAGCCAATGCTACTAGTCAAACAGCACCTGTTAACAAGCTATTGTGAAGTTTTGTTGAGGCAGACAGGAAAGGCTCTTGAAATAGCTTTTCCATAAGCCTCTGGTCCAAAATAAAATGCAGAGGGCTGGCAGGACACGCCCATTTCACTGCTGCAACCCAGTCATGGGAACCACGCACATCTGTCTGTGGAAACTTGAGCTGAATAAGAGTAAAGCAGCCATCCCTGATAGAGCGTCTCAATGCAATCCAAAACGTGTCTTCAGTAAAGAAAAAGGCAACAAAATAGATAGAAGGCATCCTGGCGTGCACTTGCTCACATGCTTGGGAGATGCGTGCCGGTGCTGACGTATCTGGCATGAGCTACTGGCTTTATCAACTCACCGCTAAAGTGTGAAAGTGAAGAGCCAATAAGACATGTAAACAGACAAGGGCATGCTAACCATTATAACTAAAGTAAACACGCGCACGCAGCAGGCCTCAAGGAAAACATTTACATTAAACACATCACAAAAGGCCGTTTATTAAAAAAAAACAATACGGCTTCACAACTTACAAAGCTGAAGCATTACTAGGAGAAACGGCTTTTATCCACCAAAGAAAAGAGAGGATTCCTGTGGAATGAACGGGTTTTTAGGGGGACACGGAAGCAGAATCCGCTCCAGTGTTGTCTGTTCACCTTTCCCTGATTCAGTCTCAGATTGCGCTGCTATTTTAAGGACCTCTGATGACTCCGTCTTGGCCACATCTCTCTTTTTCCACTGTAGAAAAAAGTTATTCATAATCCTCCCAATAACTCATCACTGTTTGTGTAGTGTGATAAAGCAAAGCAGCACTTCTAATCTACATTTGCATTCTTCAGAAGTGAGTAGGTTTGTCAGTTGGCGTTATGCTGTTTGCTGCCTCCCCCTCCTCCAAGGGAGACGATTTACTTTGGGGACAGAGCTGAGATCCAGAGACAAGACAAGGAGAAGGCCTCTGTGGGTGGGCAGTGTTTCACCCACTAATGTTCCAAGATCATACACCAGATGAACAGGACTCATACAGAAATTGATAGATTTGGTGCCAAGTTAGAAAACAGCTACATCACCTGGAATTTAAAACCTGTCCCTTTAAAATAGAAGAATAAAAATGAGCAGTGACCGTCCTCTGTATAACACCGAAGGTGATTGGTTCAGTCTTTGAACTCATTTGGGTATTTTAGGGAATTCTTTGGGAACAGGTCCAAGAGGTCAGAGGTGAAGAGGTGGGGCAGACTTTACAGCTTTTTGTAATTAACACAAGTTAGAGCTCCTCTCAGGTGTCATGGAGAAAACCTCAGAGCTAAAAGATGCTGTTTTTTCAATTTGTGTAGTGATCAATATCTGAGAGTAGGGCTGGGCGATGTCTCGATAGATATAAAATAACAAAACAAGAAACAAGATGACTCAATAAGGTTTATATTAGGGATGTCCGATATTATCGATCTGCCGATATTATCGGCCGATTTTGGCCTTAAAATGTAATATCGGAAAATATCGGTATCGGTTTTTCTCCTTTAGTGACCCAACTTTTACATACCATGCACATATTATACATCAAACTTTTCGGCTTCATCTCCTCTCTGTCAAAATGCCAAAATATATACAATATGCAAAAACAGAAAAAATACATTACTGACTAATGCAGACATCTTAGCATCACGTTAGAAATTAGCCTCGCTAACTTTAACACACACCCAAACATTCCATAAACAAATCGATACTTACAAAGACAAAAGCTCTCCAAGGCACGAACGTATAAAGCAAAATCAGTGTGTTCATGATCCACTTTTTCATTAGTTTCTGTCTAAATGTAGATGTAAACAAACACCAGAGCGGAGGTCCAGCGGGCAGAAACGCAAACTACGTCAGTGATAGGTCTGCGTTAAGAACGCTCACTCTGTCGTGTTTCATACAGACAATATAACAAAGATTGTTTGAAATATCGATGTTTCACTTTGATCCGTTTTCATAACCTAAAACATTTTAACCTTTTTATCATTAATTCACTTGTACTATTTATTAACGTATTAAGCAAACTTATTCCTATCATGAACTTAATAATTATTTTTGGTCTAAAGGCATCACTGAGCATTAGTCAAGATTATCTCAGGGAATTTGTCATTCAGCTGTTGTTGGAGACAGATTAATTAAACATCAAATTTTTTTCCTATTAACTTAAATTGAAGTAGTTGCAATTTTGCACAGATAATGTTTAAAGCTTAAGCATGCATGATAGGAGATATGTGATGTTAGCAACCTAAATGATTTATTTATTTTATTTTTTTATTAGGGGGGACCTTGCATATATCGGTATCGGTTTTAATCAGTTAATTATCGGTTCTAACGTGAGACCGAAACCGAACTGAGAAAGCCCGACGGGTTGAGTCACGCCTGGACAGCAGAGAGAGAGAGATATGGACCGAGTGACGGCTCGCACAACAGAGGAGAGGAGGACGCACTTCTAGAAACGTGTCATTATTCCTCCTTGGTGTTTTATAAAAAACTCTGGTTCAGTCGGACTCAGTCATGGTTGTGATGTCGGGAGAGCTGGTTTGGGGGGGATCTGAGTGACAGCGGCTCTCAGGATCTAATCATCTGTCTCTTATTTAGGAACACAGAGAAGTTTACAGGAAACAAGTGATCAGCTCCTCTGAATGAGAGAACAAAGAGAGTTTAAAACAACATGCCACCCTGTAGAAGTTTTTGTTAAACTTTATTTTGTTTAATAACGATAGATGATGTTTTTGTTTACTTTAAGTTACAGTAGATGGTATTTTCCATATCTGCTCCTCATGAGGAGATAACAAAAGTCAAAAGGTTATTGGAAAGGTTTGTGGTCAGCTGGTTAGTGTAGGAGGTCCATCAGCTGGGTAGGCTATCAAATCCTAATTCAGCCTTCTGCTGGTGTTATTATTATATGTTTTATTTGGACTGTTTTGGGATGTATCTGGTCTTCTTGCTTATGACTGCCAGTCACTTTTTAAGATTAAGGAGTCTTATGAGTTATTTTGGAATGGTCTTTCAATGGGAGAACAGTCTAAACTTTCCTTCTCCACCTGTCGTCTCAGCCTGTCCGACCTTGCAGCGTCTCATCCCAGGCTGTCCTTGGAAGAGACCTCTGAGACGAGGAAGGCGCTCAGGTGTGCTCGTCAGACTTAGAGTTATTAAGTGCACTACTGGTGGAACCTCGGGCCCTTTGGGCTTAATACGTCGATGGATTTGGTCTGTTATTTCTGGAGACGATGGCTCATTGGATCAGCTGATTGAAACCTACCGGTCCAAGCGGCCACATCATGCTAGACATGGCGTGGATTTCACAAACCTCCACTCTCTACCTTGGAATCTGACCTTAAATGAGGCTTCTACTATCAAGATGGCCTTACTTAATTCCAGATCACTGGCAAACAAGATGTTTTTGTTGAATGACTTTTTTAAGACTCATCAACTGCATCCTTAAAACATCTCCTGTCCAAATTAAACTATAACGAACTCCTACTGGCTGGTGATTTCAACTGGGACTGGCAAAATGCAGTTTCAGATGAATTCAAATCCAATCCAATCCAATTTATTTATAAAGCACTAATAAAAAACAGAAAACTGTACCAAAGTGCTGTACAATAAAATGTAAAAAGATAAAAAATAAAATTTAATAAAAAAGTATAAAATAGAATAACTAAAATAGTACAGTGGCAACAAAAAGCTTCTGTGACTCCATTAATCTCAACCAGTTGGTCAACCAACCCACAAGACCCAATCTTAAGAATCCTGATAAGTCCACCTTGATTGATTTAATTTTAACAAATGTCCCTCATAAATTCTCATCATTTGGTGTTTTCTGCAATGACTTGAGTGACTATTGTGTTGTTGCCACTTGCAGGAGCACTAAAATGCCTAAATCCAAATCACGCATCATCTGCAAGAGAAATTTTAAACAATTCAGTGAACAAGCTTTTCATAAGGATTTGTCCTTGGTTAATTGGAGGCAAATAGATTTGTTACCAGATGTCGAGCTAGCATGGGCATTCTTCAAAGAGACTTTCATGGAAATTGTAAATAAGCACGCCCCCTTCAGGAAACTCAGAATCAAAGGACGAGAAAACCCCTGGTTCACCCCCGAGCTGTCAATTATTATCCATCAGCTTAACGTGGCATGGGCCAAAGCCAGAAAAGGAAATCTCCCCTCTGATTGGGCTATCTTTAAGCAACTAAGAAATAAATGTACTACTCTCACCAAAAAGGCCAAATCAGACTATTACTTATCTATCACAACTGAGAACCTAAATAATTCACAGAAATTTTGGAAAGTCATTAAGTCTTTATCTGTCAACTTAACTTCTCATGCTCTTCTAAAATTTGTCCTAAACGACTCTGTCCCAGTGCATGATAAAACTGAGGTTTTAAACTGTTTTAACAAGCATTTTATCTCATCTGGTTCAGTGTCTACTTCTACTGGAACACCCTCTGTGTCCTCCTGCACAGATTCTCAAATTACTCCTGGTGTTTCTTTTAACTTTGTTCCGTTTACTGTAGAGCAAGTGCATAAAATTATTAGAACTCTGGATCCCAGGAAACCCTCTGGCCCAGACATGATAGAACCCTATTTTTTTGAAAATGGCTGCTGATTTCATTGCAGAACCTCTTGCGGTTCTTTTTAATCTTTCTATCAAAAACAATCAAATACCATCAGTTTGGAAGTCTGCTTTTGTGACTCCTTTACTAAAAGGTGGTGACCCAGCTCTATTAACAAATTACAGACCAATATCTAATCTGTGTGTCCTGGCAAAAACTCTAGAGACCCTAGTAAGTGAACAATTGAAAGACTTTTTATATTCAAATGACCTTCTCTCAAGTCTGCAATCAGGTTTCAGAAAAAAGCACAGCTCCATCACTGCAGCCACAAAGGTGATCAATGACATTCTTGTTGCTCTTGATAAAAAGCAGTACTGTGCCTCACTTTTTATTGATCTGTCAAAAGCCTTTGACACAGTAGACCATGCTGTTTTAAAACATAAGCTTCCTTGGTTGGGATTGTCTGAACATGCGATCTCATGGTTCACAGACTACTTGAAGGACAGAACTCAATGTGTTAAATGTGATGGGTTGTCCTCTGAATTTTTGAGTGTCCACAAGGGAGTACCACAGGGTTCAGTTTTGGGACCCCTCTTGTTCATTATGTATATTAATGACATAGGACCAAACGTGTCGGATGTTAATATGCACTTTTACGCTGATGACACAATCATTTACTGTTTTGGAACATCCCCCACTAAAGCTGTTGAATTCTTACAGAAAGCTTTTAATGAGGTCCAACAAACACTTCTACAGTTAAAATTGGTCCTCAATGCTGAGAAGACTAAACTAATGTTGTTCTCAAACTCTAAAAAAAGACCTGCAAGTATGCCCTCAGTGACCACTCTGGAGGGAAATATCATAGAGGTGGTCCACACATACAAATACCTTGGTGTCTGGCTCGACGACTCCCTCTCCTTCAAGCCCCATATAGATAATCTTGTGAAGAAACTCAAACTCAGACTGGGTTTCTTTTTTCGAAATAAACTGTGTTTTTCTTTTGAGTCAAAAAAACGACTAGTTATTGCAACATTTCTGTCTATTCTGGATTATGGAGACCTTTTGTATATGAATGCCTCAGCACAGTGTCTTGGTAAGATTGATGTGGTTTATCATGCCTCGCTGAGGTTTATTACTAACTGTAGACCACTGACCCATCATTGTGAATTGTATTCTCGAGTGGGATGGCCTTCTTTGTCCACCAGGAGGTTGGCACATTGGTACACTTTCATTTACAAGGCCATGCTTGGATTACTACCCAACTATATCTGTAACTTAATCTCACGGAGAAGTGTAACTTCTCAGTCTGCGTGCAAACGATCAGTTGTTACTCTGTGTTCCGTTTGCTCGCACTGAACTGGGCAAAAGGGCTTTTGTTCACTCTGCTCTTTCTGCATGGAACAGGCTGCAGGAAAACTGGAAACTAACTGAGTTTATCTCCTTGAATACATTTAAAACCAGACTGAGAGCCCTTGAAACAGATTCCCTGTGTTGTAATTGCCTTCTGTAATTCTGTACATAACATGTCTGTGTAACTGATAAATTTTTGTAACTGTAGCTTTTGCTGCCTCTTGGCCAGGACTCCCTTGAAAATGAGGTTTTTAATCTCAATGGGACCTTCCTGGTTAAATAAAGAATAAATAAAAATAAAATAAAATTATGCTTTTGTGTGAGATGTGGATCCACAGAGGTGAGATCATGCCTTTTTCTGAACTTGTCCCTCCTAACTGTACTTCTTTCAATACCCTTCAGACCTCAGGTAAGGGTGGAGGACTGGCTACAGTCTATAAAAACTCCTTTCGCTGCCAATTTGAATTCTCCAAAACAAATAGGGCTTTTGCTGTGGCTGCGCCCAAGCTTTGGAACCAGCTGCCTCCTTGTATTAGACAGGCCACTTCTCTTGCAGCATTTAAAACACGTCTTAACCCCTTAACATTCCAGTGGCCCGCCCGTGGGCCCGCATCAACTTCCTGTTCTACTCCAAGTACTACCGCAACACCATTTAGGTACACATATAAAAGTTATACATCATTGGAAAGCTAAGAATCTTGAGATTCCAATGATGAACGCCAATCAAGCACAAAATCATAGCTGTAGACAAAGTAAACACTTTTTTCAAACCACTCGCAATTGCAAAATTATTATAATCTTACCTTTGATTCTTTATAAGATCTACAGAATGCAGCTATCTTGAACAAAAACGATTTTTTTGTATCCAAAAGGGTCCAATAAAAGTACTCCAGTAAAATAGTTAGTCCACAACAAGTCTTATGTCCACAATCCATCATAATGTGCTGCTGAAAGCCTTCGAATATTCCTTCAAATACATCCGTTTTTCATTTTGTTTTGTTCACATCATCCGCTAGCTTCTCCCTATTAGCATCAAACATTTACTCAACCAAACATGATGGCTATCTTACTTCATCCAATAGGAGATGGTTTACACCCCCCCCCCCCCCCCCCCCCCCCCCCCCCCCCCCCNTGACATCTTACTTCATCCAATAGGAGATGGTTTACCCCCGCTGCAAATGCAGAATCTCTTCCTATTGGCCGATGACTAAAAAGCCCCTCCCTCTATTGTGATGCTTGTAGCTCGAGCCTGTCACGAAGCAGTTTGTTGGTGAGTCAAGCATCAGATAGCCAATGAAATTCAGAAAAGAATGGTATCTTACATGTGGGTGTCGGGTCTACCAAACAAATGCAAAATTTGAGCGCAAAGAAACTTTTTCACAGCAGCAGTTTTGAAAGTTACCATCTCTACCTGATGAGTACATACACCAGTGTGTGTCTCCTTTACTCTTTGTAAGTAACACTGAGAATGGAACTAGATGTGGGATAGTACAGTCCTGTGTGTAAGCTTTCATTAGAGCCCAAGATCACGATTCTATGTTGAAGCGTTCAAATATAAAAGACTTGTTTCCTAAGTATGGGGCAGTGGTCTCCAAATGGCACACCTTTTGAACACTTTTGACACGCCGGGACTTATCTTATAAAAACATGTGCCAAATGCTCATTTTTAGGTTTATTACTGTAAAATTTGGTTTGGGACAAAGTAAGACTTCAGGCTATAGACACATAGTGTTTTCCAGTCCATGTCACATTGCTAATGTCATTTTTATGCATTTATTTTAAAAAAATTAATAGGCGGCCATAAAAAAAATTATTTTTTGTGATTTATACCTCTTATTACTCTATGACAGAATCACTTACACACATTTTGACTGTTGTAGGGAAAGCCTGACTGTTTACTTTAAAAAGAAACCTCAACCACGTTTCTGATGCAAACGGTTCAAGAACAGCGTTAATTCAAATTTGGGGAGTGCTTTTTTAAAGCCTCTTGGGCAGAAATTGCAGGAATGTTAAGGGGTTTTAAGACCAACTTTTTCTCGCTGGCTTTTGGTTCCGCGTGATTACTGTGGTACCCTCATGATTTTTGTGTTTTTGGTGTATTCATATCTATATGTGTGTCCTAGCCCACATGTATTCTTCTGTTCTTTTATTGTTTATTGTTTTTACAGCCAACTGCTTTTACTTTTTAGTAGTTTGTAGCTCAGATGTATTTTATTTGTTGTGTGCTTTTATCGTCTATTGCTCTTATTGTTGATTCTATCATGTATAAAGTGCTCTATAAATAAATCTGGACTGGATTGTTGTAAAAATGTCTAACTTGGAAATATTTAAAGAAATCTCTGTTCTTGAGGTTGTACTCTCTTTTCAGTTTCTCAAATGTCTTGAAGGTGTTGCCCTCTACAAGCTGACAGTGTCGTAAGACCTTTGTCCTTCCAACTTTAAAAAGTAGGATCCATTACACCTGGTCGAAAACTTGAATTCCTGGAAGGCCAGATCAAACGTTTAACAACATTCACCAATTTGTATTTATCTACAACCTCCTCTTCAACTATACGATTCCCATTTTTCTCTGACAGTATTTACCCCAAAACGTGTTTGAGGTTGGCTCTGCCCTTGAACTAATTCAATCTGTTTCCATTAAAGTTAAAGTCAAAGTCCCATTAGTCATCGTCACACACTGGTGAAATTACATCTCCACATTTGACCCATCCCCGTGGTGGGGAGCGGTGAGCTGCAGCTGTGGCCGCGCTCGGGAACTATTTGGTGGTTTAACCCCCCAATCCAACCCCTTAGTGCTGAGTGTCAAGCGAGGAGACATTGGGTCCCATTTTTTCAAAGTGTTTGGTATGACCCAACCGGGATTCAAACCCCGATCTCCCAGTCCCGTGGTGGACACTCATAGCACTAGGCCACCAGAGCCGGTTTTAAGCCTCAATCTGTGAGGTGCACCAACAAATATATAACGTACCTTATTTGAGAAGCATAATAGCACTGCCTCAGATTTGGAAGGGCTAAGCCACCATGTCCTTTATCAAGCTGGAATGTTATAAAGGGGCTATATCATGCAAAATCTACTTTTTGGAGCGCTCTACTATGTGATATTGTTATTTCCTCATGAAAAATGCCCTCAAAGCTGTTTTTGGCTGCATTCATGCATTTGCCTGTCTATGCTGCAAGTTCTCAGATTCTCGACTAAAAACCTGCAAAAAAAATAAGAATGGAAATTATCTGCATCCACAAATCTCGCTCCTCCTCATGAAGCCAGTCTCAGATCTGGAAATGCCTCCCCTGGATGTAGGCCACCAACACCCACCTTTTCCGAGTTGCAAGTATAGAGTGGTGGGTTTAATCTTTGCAGTTGAGAATGTTTTAGTTTGTGATCGTTATTCCACAGATGACTACTTTACAAACCTCCATGGGTACCAGAGTAGATATTCTGACCAATTACTTCTTCAAACCAGCAACGTTCCTACGTTAAAACCACCCCATGGAGAGGCCTTTGTTGTACAACCAGAATGCTAACTAGTAGGTGCTAGCTAAATACCTATAAAGTTTGTTGGGTGACCTTTCCAACGTCCGAGTGGTGTGTGTGTGTGTATGTGTGTGTGTGTGTGTGTGTGTGTGTGTGTGTGTGTGTGTGTGTGTGTGTGTGTGTGTGTGTGTGTGTGTGTGTGTGTGTGTGCGTGTGTGGGTGTGTGTGCGTGTGTGTTCTGCTCTACAGAAACTCATGTATTGATTTTTAAAACCTAATGTACATGTGCTGTAAATAAATAAATGCAAGAATCAAAGTGAGACTGTGTCAGCAGGTGCCATACCTTACATGACTTAGTTTTTATCAGAGACAATAACGAGATGTGGTCTTGACCTTTACTCACAACTAAGTCATTTGCTCTATTGTCGGTCCTAAAACTCAACCCAGGCAAAGGAAGTAGACGTATTGTAGCTTTGAAAACAGCACCTAGTCTGTGTTTGATCTCGGTGTTCACATTTGACTCAGGCTGTGAAAGAGCATCAAGTTTCCTAAGGATGGATGTGTGTGTGTGTGTGTGTGTGTGTGTGTGTGTGTGTGTGTGTGTGTGTGTGTGTGTGTGTGTGTGTGTGTGTGTGTGTGTGTGTGTGTGTGTGTGTGTGTTAAGATGTGACTATTTTTTGTTTATGTTATTTTTTCGCATATTTCCAGATGAAATGAACAGCAAACGTGTAACAGAGCGATGTCTGAGGGACACTAGTTTGACGTTGCAGGTCTGCTGATGCGTGCGTCTCTCGGCTGCTGAGGTGTGACAGTAGCAAGGCCCTGTGAGCTCCTGGTGACAAGTTGTAATAAATGTCACAACTGTGATTTCTTTTTTACACAGACAAAAGGCACACCATTGAGCAGGTAGCACACAGTAGGCCTGCAGAGTTGATACTAAGAGAGAAAAGTAAACAAAGCAGCTCCTGCAGACTGATACTAACGGGATTCTTGGAAGTACGCAGTGGAAACAAGTGAGGCTAAAAATGTTTAGACTGCATATGATCGCAAAGACTGTTGGTGTGTTTTTACTCTTACTGGATGTCAAATGAGTTGTGACCTCATACACACACACACACACACACACAGAGAGAGAGAGAGAGAGAGAGAGAGGGAGAGAGAGAGAGGTAGATACCAGTAATCAGGAATAATGAGCTGACCAAAGGAAGAAATACAGACCACAGAGGTTAAGACACGGAAGCTCCTAACCATGCATGGAGGGTTCCACCCCAAGTCCAGCACCCTGAGACTGTTCACTAGCTGTAAGGAAGGAGGCTGAGGACTAGTGAGTGTGAGAGGCACTGTCCAAGATGAAACATCAAAGATCCATTGGTACATCAAGGACAAGGCCCTAACAGGTGACGTGTTCTGCCAAGCATCTCAAGGATCACTGCTGCTGAAGTGTATATCAGCTCACTGGTTTCAGTGATGGTGGTCGGAGAAATCGCTCCCAATGCTGCATTCACATCTTCAAGGATTTCTGTGACTCAGGTTGCTTGGTGTTCATTCGAGCCGTGATCCTATGTCTGAGGTCAGTTGCTGCCTTGTTCAACATCGTTTCACTTATTGGGGCTTCGTATCTCTGGATGAGTCGATGTAAACTCCCCTCTGACCTTGTGTCCTGGTTCCCCCTTGAGGTACCATTTGTGTTGTATCTAGTCAATCTCAGGTTGTGATAGCAGTTGCCGTTTGTGGATGTTGGAACAGTGAGATACTAGTTTTATTGTTGGGTGCGGGGTTTGAAGTAACCATTCTTCCTGCATTCTCTGCACGTGACCCCTGTAACTAGGGTTACTGGAGTAGTAGCCTTCCAACAGATCCAGGTTCTTGCATCTCCCCCATTTCCGTCTTGTTCCAGTAGCCCACTTTTCATCAGGGTGCTCTGGTTCCCCAGCACCTGACGCAGACCTTGTTTGGCAGTAGTGCCAAGGGTATTGCCTAAGGACCCACACTGGATGTTGGTATTTGCCCCAGCCTGGATTCGAGCCCAGGTCCCCTGCATGAAGGTTGGGTTCCTCACTATCCAGCTCAACTGTGTGTGTGTGTGTGTGTGTGTGTGTGTGTGCGTGCGTGCGTGCGTGCATGTGTGTGTGTGCATACAGACATTTATATATGAATTTTGGTATATGAGTGTGGTCTGAGGACCAAATGTGGCCTTTGTGCAAACCAAAGTTGCATTCCTAGAACATGACTGTCATTTCTCTACCAGCCTGTTGATGTCGATCAACACTTTTAATCTGTTTATGTTCAGATTTTTACAAATATAAGGCCTGTTTTTGAGTTATGCAAATAAAAAAATCACCCAAAAAATGTTTGCACTTTTTTTCTAAAGTATTTCTGAAGCCCGCAGAAACTTTAAACCTTGGCCCTTAGCCTTGGTCTCGAAAAGTGTGGACACCCCGCACTAAAAAATTTAAATACAGTAAAAAAATATTTGGTCAGCCAAGACAGGTGATATCCATACAAAAAAACGAAAACTTTATTCTTTCATCTTGCTTTTTTTAAATCCCAGACTTCAGCATAAGTAATTAAAAGTATCATTATAACTATGCAATTGATTAATAAAAAAATCTCATAAACTGCTAGTCTGGCAAGCCATCCTATATATGTGAATATATAGTCTGGCCACGAACCATTGACGGCTCTCAGTCGTGAGGCGGGATCTACGGTTGTCTTTCAAACTGTCTGCACGCAATTGGATAGCGCTAGGACCAATCAGAGTAACGAACAACGTGACGTAATCACAGCAACGGAAAAGAGGGAGGCAGCAATGGCGTCTAACATCAATGATTTCTGTCATTTTTGTATAAAAACGTGTGAATATCAGGTGTACTGGGACATGGCACTACTTTGTTTGATAAAAATAAGAAGTCGCTAAGTATATCAGGCAGACTTACGCACGTTGGAGTCTAAATAATCCAATGTTGATGACAAAGCTGTTTCAAACGAATGTGGTTCCTGTGTTGCCGCCATGTTGTTTGTGTTCGCGGCCGCAGCGCTGACGTCATCGGCTACTCCCGCTCTGTGATTGGCCCAACCAAAACTATAGCGAGCTGTGATTGGACAGCCACAGCAGTGGATCAGGCTCAGAGGGTTCCAATGAAGCGTGCCTAGATCAAACTTTGCAAAGCAAGTATTTGGTCTAGTTCACTAGGCTAATAAACTGCAGTAGGACAAGAGAAAATCAGCCCCTGTTGTTTCTGCTAATATGACTTCAGGTTCATCTGATAAGAAACTTACAGTTTAAGAGGTTATATATTGTTTATCAGAATTTGGACTGATCTATAACCCCTACTGCACACTGGAAGCATCAGCGTCGTGGAACCACAGCAGAACGGTTTACTCACAACTTTTGCTGCTTTCCAGTGCGCACTGGGTGAATCTCAGCCGCAGAGCGGCTTCATTACCGCGCTCCTCGCTGGACTCGTGAGATCACAAAATCCCTCAAGACTTCAAAGGTCACGGTTTGTTTCAGGGTTCTTACACTTTTTCCACTCACAAATTCAAGCACTTTTCAAGCATTTTCAAGGTAAATTTTCAAACTTTTCAAGCACCACACGGCAAAGACAAAACAATACATAAGGACTCAAGAGGACAGTTTCACCTCACTATCATATGAAATAATTACAGTTATACAACAGGGATGATCTTATTCGATCACAGGATCGAAAATCAGGCCTGATCACGTGATTTTAAATGATTGGAATCAGGTGAAAAAGATTAGCTATAACCTTATAAAGCAACTAGCGTGACCTTAATTCATCCTCAGATAGAAATTTTCTAACGAAATGACAATGGCTTAGTTTTAATTTTAACCTGTCTGCTTTTAGTTCTAGTCTGTTACCTTAAAACCAAACACCCTGCTCTCCCAGTTCACAGCAGCAACTCGGACAAAAACACACAGCCATCTGACACTCAAAGATACACTAAAAGACAAAGAGAAACTGTCTACTGACAGCAAAAACACAGCCAAGATAGCCGTATATTAATCACACTGGATGACTCTAAGGTTGCAAACGTTGGTTTTTGCAGTCTCCTAGAGCCACGGTATGAGCCGTGTTGTGCAGGGAAGAGCGAGCCTGCCGACCGCAACATGGGTGCAGTCATAGTAATGCTTATCGCACAACACAGTCACATACTATTTAAACAATTTGAATTATGAGCAATGAGGCTATTATCAAACATATTCCTAATATTAACACATTTCTTATCAATGTTCTTCCTGACAGAGTGATGTTTTTTGGCAGCTAATCTGAGGAAATTACATCAAAACAGGAAGTTGAGCCCTGTTAAAAGACAAATTTCTGTTACTGTTTGGTTTCAGACAAATAAAGTATTATATTATATTCCAAGTTACAAATAAATAAATCTGAAAGGACAACTTGGATGTTTTCTACTTTCTTCTTATTAACTGAATGCATTGCTGAGGTATTGGATTGGGACTTGGTATCAAAATCCTATGACATGGATCAGGGGCAAAAAAAATGTGATCAGAACATAATTATAAATATTATCTTGTAATATTCCACAAAGCAGGGACAAAGTAAATAAAAACATCATATTTTACATTTTGAAATGTGTCTAAGGTCAAGGTTTGCTCCTACTTTTGCAGCTCTTATAGAAGCTGTGTTTTAAATCCTGCTCCTGCTAAATTTCTGACTATTACCACCTATTACTGAAATATCTGATCACAACCCTCCCTCCATCTGCAGACCCATTAATTGATAAAAAATTAATAATTATACTTGGTGAACAAATAGGTTTTAGGCATTGTATTTCTGCTAGTAAAAATACCTGTTGATATATTTAGTTTCAATTGTGACTAGTAAAAATATGATCTGGACTAGGATTAATTATATTGTCGCTATGTAAAATAGGAATTACTAGCTGTTGATTAAATGATAAAATGGCTTGCCACGTGAACTCGGGTCTGCTTTCGCAGCCAAACACGGTCCATGCTTCTGCTCACAAATAGATGCCATGAACGACGAGGTGCTTTATTAAATTACTGGTATTTACATGTTTAGTGACAAACCTGAACACGTGTTACAGTTAGCTGTGCTGCTGTTTACTTTCCCCATATGCAGTCAAAACCTAGATTTTTTTTGGTATTTTATTAGGTGGCGAACTCTGAGGTGTTTTGTAAACAAAGTTTGTGAATGATGCAGCAGGAGGAACGGGACTTTGCGGCTCATAACAGACTTTTTAGCACCGAAAAAGATATTTCTTACCATTTTTCTCGATACCCTGCTCTACTCCAGTCTTGATTTCATAATTAATTATCACAGAAGGACCCGCTGGATCCCAGACCCAAAGCAGGGCTCTCACACACGCGACTAGCATAAAAGTCTCATCGGTAAAGTAGGTCTGCCTCATAGCGAAGCCAGCGGACACCGCCGGTCCAGCGGCTGGTCTGTATAGTAGGAGGAGCCTGCTGCTCACATACCGATGTTACAGAAAGGAGCGGACCCTCTCAGAGCAGCCGCAGCAGTGTTTACTAAAGGCGAAATAATCACTCTCTAGTTTTAACGTTAACAAAAATAGCAAATTGAGTTTTTTCATCAAACTAACTTGGGTGATCTCATAAACAAAACTGTGCAGTTTGTTTTTCAAGCATTTTCCATAACTTGAAAACAAGTTATTGAAATTCAAGCATTTTCAAGGATTTCAAGCACTCGTATGAACCCTGTTTTTTATGCCACCCGCCATTAAACCAAAAAGAAGGAAATCATGTGTGACATCACTGTGTGATGTCATATATAATGTTGTTCCTCTCCACTGCCATGATTAAAGCCATGAAAAACACACCGCTGCAGTTCTTGAACGATGCAGTAAGTAAATAAGTCGTGAGGTCACACATATAGACGTAATCTACATAGATATGAAATCGCATTGCTGCAATAGACTTTTATGTTGTAAATTTCTGGGTGTTTTACACTGAAACCGTGTGTGATTTTCTTTCTAGCCCAATGTTAACTGTGGAAATCGACGCATCCCAGAAGCGGCACGTGGCAAAAATAGAACTCGATCCTATCTTAAAGGCTACTTCACACTGAAAGCATCAGCGGCACGGAACGGCAGCGGAATGTTGCCGCTTCAAATAGAATCCATTAGTCTATGGGGGTGTCACAAACCAGCCGCAACGCGGCAATTTCCAGACGCGTCTCAGAAACCGCTAAAGATAGGATTGGGTTCTATTTTTGCCGCGTGCCGCTTCTGGGATGCGTCAATTTCCGCAGTTAACATAGGGCTAGACAGGGAATCACACTCAGTTTTATTGTAAAATGCCCGGTAATTTTCAAAATAAAAGTCTGTTACAGCGATGCGATGTCATATCTATGTAGATTACGTCTATACGTGTGACCTCACGGCTTATTTACTTACCGCATCGGTCGAAGTGCAGCGGTGTGTTTTTCATGGCTTTAATCCTGGCAGTGGAGAGGAACAACATTATATATGACATCAGACAGCGATATCAAATGCCATTTCCTTCTTTTTGGTTTAATGACGGACGGCATAAACAAACCGTGACCTTTAAAGTCTCGAGGGATCTTGTGATCTCGCGAGTCGAGCGAGGTGCGAGCCGGTGAATTCGCTTCGTTGCTGACTCTCCCAATGTGCACTGGAGTGCCGCGATTGTCGCGAGTAAACGGTTCTGCTGCCGTTCCGCGCCGCTGATGCTTTCAGTGTGAAGTAGCCTTTAACGGCGCAGCGCAGCGTTCCACTTCTGGGACGCGTCTGAAAGTTGCAGCGTTGCGGCTGATTTGTGACACCCCCATAGACTATAATGGATTCTATTTGAAGCAGCAACGTTCCGCTGCCGTTCCACGCCGCTGATGCTTCCAGTGTGCAGTCGGCTTGACACAAAGCCATCTTTCTTCATCAGAAGCAATCCACTGGGATTGGAAAACACCCTCCATCTGTTCAGTTCTTGCCTTTGACTGACAGCACATCAAAGAAATGCAGCACAACCCCTGTGGATCACAATGCTTGGACAAATTCCATTCTCGCTCTGTCGAGGCAAACAAACTGCCAAGTAAACACACATCTAATCAAGCTGCCAATAAATAGACCAGAATAGCATGACAAGAATGTTCACACAGTTAATGTGGATCCCAAAGAGCACAATCAGCCTTGCCAGTCACAGCAGGAACCAAAAGGGGGGTGGATCGGGAAAATGGACCGATTCCAGCTCACTGAGAAAGACTTCATCTCAACACCTGATAAGCAATAAAGAAAGACAGCTCTGAGCCGGATCTGCAGCCATGCTGGTGCAGAGTGATGTGAAACAATTAAGGGTCCCACTGATGGGTTTCTGCTTGTATGCAAAGGCATGAATGTAATTGCTTGGGAGCTTTACAAAGTATTTGATTTTACCATCTTGCACAAGCAAATACAACAAGACACCAGTCTCATACACACATTCTTCTTTATTGTGAAATATGGGGACGTCCCTCTAGGAGAAGAACATTAGGACATTTTAGATAAGAGAACTAGTCTGTTTAAGGCATTAATATGTGACAGTTAAATTTTTGTTAAATTAAGTTCTCCTCCCAGTGTTGGTTCCTTGTTGACATTTGTGCAAAGAGCCAGTCTTTCCCAAATCAACTTTTGCTGATGAACTGTAAATGAGTGTTTAATAGTGCTGTAAACATGTGTAGTCATTATTTTGGCATTTTAGTGCATCTTATTATAACTATAAATGTTCAGCCTAAGATTGTTAGTGTGGCGCCCTCTTCAGGTTATAAGTCTGCTCTACATTTGAATTTGAATCAGCCATTGATATTGGCTAAAGTGGTACAGCATGACCTAGCCAGTACAGTGTCAGCCGAGTCAGCCACGCCTCCAGCTGGCTCAGCCCTGGTAGCCATGGGCAACTTACGAGCCGATACAAAACAATATGAGTCAGGGCCGCTTGCCTCCACCATAAAACCTTCCTGCCTTTTTTTTATTTCTCTGGTGAAGGAGGTGGAGAGAAAGCCTCCAGACTAGGAAGTGTGCTACTGTTTTTCCATCCGAGCAGGGTGTGTGTGTGTTAGTGTTTGTCTCTTATTAGCAGCTTTCTGACGGTGGGATGGTTGCTGTCAGTCAATGCTGCAGCGCAGTTCTCTCAGTCTGCTAGGCAACGCCTCCTTTTGGCTAATTTTTCAAACAGGAAGTGTGGGCGGAGTAAGACTCTGGTAGGGGGGTGACTTGCTCTTTAAGTGGATAATACCTGCGTTTGGGCCCTGACCTCCTCCTTTTATTAGTGATGTTAGAGCTAAAAGGCAGAATAGAACGTTTATCTTTTAATTTATTTTAGACTTTATCTCCATGAATTGAAATCTCACACTGTTCCACGCTAAGTAGTATTTTTTCCACATTCGTCAAGTTTCCATTCAAGCCGGAAAACCTTTCAATGTGGTTGAATGTGAAGAAGAGTTGGACAAAATTCTTCCACAATGATGTAAGAGACTCATTACCAGGTATTTTTCGTATAGGCTTTGCCCTTTAAGGCTGAATTGGGTATACTTGATTAGCCATTCACTGAAGAGCTTTTAATATACGCCTGTCTACTGAGCGGGCCCTGATCCAGTACAAAATGGGTGTAAACCCATCATTCGTCTCCCATTTTCTCTTCTTGCTGCACACTTGAGCAAATTATCCTAAAAACGACTAAAGAAGGAATTTTTCTCACTCACTATGTCCAACGACACGGTCCAGACTTGCCCTTCCTGCCAAACGGGCTACATCATGAGCGGCGACCTACATGCCAAATGTGAGGTCTGTCTCGGGGCTCATCATACAGGCCTTGCCCTGACGCCCCTTCTTTGCCACTCTGCCATCGGCTGAGAAGCTTCGCAGTTTCGACTTTTTTACGTCTGCCTCCAATGACGTCTTCCCGGTGGCCGAGATGTACCCACTGAACAAGGCACTCCAGTTTTTCAGTGCTGGTCAGGAGTCAGATGACTGTCCAGGCTGAACATGATGATGATGAGGCTGGCTGCTTTAACCCTGCTAACAGATCCCTCCTGGTCAGTCTGGAGGTTGATGATGGGTCACCTCCAGGATGGGCCTCTCCCAGCCATCAGAGCGCTGCTCCAGGAGCTGCCTACCATTATCTCAGTGGCAGCTGACCACAAGTGTTTAGCTGTCCTCGAACCGGCTCCACCACAGTTGAATGACTTGGCAGGCAGGTTTGGCGCCACACAGTCGGCTGTCCTGACCCCATCTGGTGGCGGTTCCCAGCCGCCATGGACTAATCTTTGATTGAGCCTGCCAAGCTCAAGGCTCCAATCTCCACCTATGTCCCCATAACTAAGGTGGAAGGCTTTTTCAAGCGGAGCTATCCTCTCGTTCCTCCCCTGGAACCAGACCTGGCATCATTATTCGGTGCGAAGAACCAGTTAGCTGGGCAGCGTGCTGTTCCCACATCCAAACATGATCTACTTCTGACATGTCTCTCTGACCACTCACACCAATGTGCTTTCCAGACGGGTGCTGCAGCTAACAACATTTCCCTTATTGCCCTTGACATCTCCAAAATGGCGGATGAACTCGATGTGCCTTTCAAGTCTAAAGGCATTGTTTGCAAATCTGCCAACGCCACTCTCAAACTCTGTACTGCTGCTCTGGTTGGTGCTACCTGTATCGCCCCCTGACAAACACTCATTCAACGCATACTGTGGCCAACTGCCACTGTTCATGACCTGGTTCAGCCCCAACCTGCTTCTCATATCCATCCAGTAGGTGCCCAGTAGGCGGGCATAAATTACTTTTCAGTGAGTGGGTAATCAAAAATTGCCTACCCAATTCAGCCTTAAAGGGCTACGCCTATACTCATGGAATTTGAGGTTACAATCAAGGGGCAAACTTGGCTGGCCATATGTGAAGCCAACCCAGAAGTGACAAAAATTGCAGTTCCACCCTCATCCTCTAGGGACTCCACCAAAAAGGAGTAAGTTCCCATTGACACAAATGTTAAAAATGCCAACATCACAGCAGGAATAAACATGTTTATAGCCTGGCTCAAAAAAACATTTTGTGTTTAATAGGTCTAGTTTACAGTCATGACAACTCTGAGGGGGGTGATATTTTTTGTAGCTCTTCCATTTTGGTGTAATTAAATGCTTGAAATTATGAATAATTAGATTTGATTGACAGGTAGTATTAGCATCAGAGGTAGCGCTAGTGGCTAGTTTCAAGGAAGGCCCCAGCCTCGACCTCACATTAATAGTGATCAGCCATTTCGATTCTCTGACCTTTAGTTGTGTCCTCTGTGTGTTCATGTACTGATGTTAGTCATGGGATTATTAGACAAAGATGACAAGCTGTGGTATTGATTCCATTAACAGACCACCTTAGAAGTCTCCTCTTTAGTTTTATCGGTAAGGAAAATTATATTTCCGTACATTATTTTACTGGTTGAATGGGGGGAAATGCTGTGCATTTAACATAAAGCCTGGGACACACAGGAGACAGATGCGCCGCGTCACGCCCGCGCCGTCATATTAAAAAGAAGTTATTATAGTTTTAACATCTTTTGAGCGTTCATTCTGTGTTTTTTCTAAATACTATCACTTTTTTTCTTTCTTTTTACACAAACAGGAGTTGTTTTTTACCTTCTTATTTTGCTGACGTTTCGATCGCAGCTGCGATCATCCTCAGAGCTACATCGCCATCTTGGCGACGTCACTTCCTTCTCCGTTTATCTGCGGGCAGCAGAGGACGGTGTCGCCCTCTGCTGCCCGCGCCCTCCTTGCCGATGACACTGTCCCATGCGTGATCCAGTGTATAAACTCCTTCATCTCTGTTCATGGTTGTGTGTCCACGTCTCCTTATTTCAATCGCTTCCTTGATCCATCTTTTGTATTTTTGTTGTTCTGTGTTTATGATCCTTGTTTTGTCCCAGTCCATTATATGATTTTCTCTTGTGCAGTGATCTGTTACGGCTGATTTTTTTATTGTACTTTCTGCTTCCTGTTTTGCTGCTTTTGTGTGTCTTTTTCTCTGCCCGCAGATAAACGGAGAAGGAAGTGACGTCGCCAAGATGGCGATGTAGCTCTGAGGATGATCGCAGCTGCGATCGAAACGTCAGCAAAATAAGAAGGTAAAAAACAACTCCTGTTTGTGTAAAAAGAAAGAAAAAAAGTGATAGTTATTATAGTTAGTAAGAGTGGCTACACGGGGAGTGCAATGCCGCGGCCCAGAAGCGCCGGTCCGCCAGACGCGCTGAAGATAGGCACCAGTTCTATCTCAAGTGCTGCGGCACACCATGGCGCAGCTGTTTACAACAATGTGGAGTACTTTACAACAGCCATTATGACGCGGAACGGCTTTACGGCACAAACCCAAACGTCTGCATAAACCCAACCGCCAAAACATGGACGAGGAGCTTTTTATTGTTGAAGTCGAGAAGCATAAGATATTGTACGATCCTAATAGATAACATACTTACCATTTTTAATGAATTAGTCTCACAAAACACAGCGGCAAGTCTGATCACATATAAACAAAAGAGTCACTTTCCGCTTCCTGTTCTCAAGTCCCGCGTGATGTTGTGACTATCGCGTGACTTTCCAAGAAGCGTTCAGCGGCGCGGCGCTTCCTGTGTGACCATTTGACTTCCAAAAACCGCGACGCTTCCGTGGCGCAGAGCATCTGTCTCCTGTGTGTCCCAGGCTTAAGGCTGCTTGGTCAAACTGGGCTGAAATATGACATTGGTAGGGCTGGGTACCGACTGTTGGGAAATATATATACACTGCTCACAAAAATTAAAGGAACACTTTTTTTATTGGGCCTGGCATGAAATCAGTTAAACTTGTCTGATAATTTTCTGGTTGATTAAGCAGCTGAGGACATTGTTAATCACTTTCAGCTGTATTGGTGTTCATGGACTTAACGACAGGTGCACTAAAGTGGCAACAATTACAAAACCCTCAAAACAGGACTGGTTTAACATGTGGAGGTCATTTCAAGTTTCACCCTCTTGATCTTTTTTGGCTGGTTTTCCACTCGTGCTAGTTTTGGCTTGAGTAATTATCTCTACTGGCAGCATGAGGCGATTCCTTAACCCTACAGAAGTTGCACAGGTTGTCCAACTTCTCCAGGATGGCACATCCACACGTGCTGCAGCAAGAAGGTTTAATGTGTCTCCCAGCACAATCTCCAGAACATGGAGGAGATTTCAGGAGACTGGCGGTTATTCTCGGAGAGCTGGACAGGGCCGTAGAAGGTCCACAACCCATCAGCAGGACCGATACCTGCTCCTTTGTGCAAGGCGGAACAGGCTGAGCACTGCTCGTGCCCTACAGAATGACCTCCAGAGGGCCACTGGTGTGAATGTCTCTACCCAAACAATCAGGAACAGACTTCATGAAGATGGCCTGAGGGCCCGACGTCCTGTAGTGGGCCCTGTGCTCACTGCCCAGCACCGTAGAGCTCGACTGGCATTTGCTCAAGAACACCAGAATTGGCAAGTCCGCCACTGGCGCCCTGTACTTTTTACAGACGAGAGCAGGTTCACCCTGAGCACCTGTGATAGACGTGAAAGAGTCTGGAGAAGACAAGGAGAACGTTATGCTGCCTGCAACGTCGTTCAACATGACAGGTTTGGTGGTGGGTCAGTGATGGTCTGGGGAGGCATATCCATGGAGGGACGCACAGACCTCTACTGCCTAGGAAATGGTGCTCTGACTGCCATAAGGTATCCAGATGAAATCCTTGAACCCTTTGTCAGACCCTACGCTGATGCAGTAGGTCCTGGTTTTCTCCTAATGCACGACAATGCACGGCCTCATGTGGCAAGAGTATGCAGGCAGTACCTGGAGGATGAAGGAATTGAAACAATTGAATGGCCTTCACGATCCCCTGACTTAAACCCAATAGAACATCTGTAGGACATTATGTTTCGGTCCATTAGGCGGCGCCAGGTTGCTCCTCAGACTGTACAAGAGCTCAGGGATGCCCTCACACAGATCTGGGAGGAAATGCCACAAGACACCATCCGTTGTCTCATTAGGAGCATGCCCCGACGTTGTCAAGCATGCACACAAGCTCGTGGGGGCCACACAAGATACTGAAAAGCATTTTGAGTTGCAGAAATCAAGTTTTTGAAATAATGGACTAGCCTGCCACATCTTCATTTCACTCTGATTTTAGGGTGTCTACACAATTGAGCCCTCTGTAGGCTGAAAACCTTTATTTCCATTGAAAGACTTGGCATCCTTTTGTTCCTAAGACATTGCCCTGTCGTTATTTGTATAGATATCCAACTTCATATTGAGATCTGATGTATCTAATGTGTTTCTTTAAAGTGTTCCTTTAATTTTTGTGAGCAGTGTATATATACCCATACAGCCCAGGTGCTCAGCTCCAATTGCGCAGTTTGAGGCTGTGCTTGTATTTTAACATTCAGTGGTTAGCTCCTAGCCCCATGTTAGCTCCAAGTTTGATCAGTTAGCTCGTAGCTACATTGAGTTTTATGGGTGTCAGTCATTTGCTCCCACTCTCACAGCTCCACCTCTTTGCCCTTTATTGCATTTGGCGGTAGTGGCGACACGAGATACAGTTCCATATATATATATTCATATTCTAAATAACACGAGGAGAAACTGAATGGCTTCCATAAAGAGATGGATTATTATTCAATCTGAGGGAAGAACCAGGCTGAGGTAGGAAACAGGGATGTACCTCAAAGTGCAAAACATTTAATTATCTTTAAATTAAGTCACTTCTCAAATTTTGTGGATGAATTTCCTGACTTGTTTGCCCAAAGATCAAGAAAACATTATAGAACTTTGGGTCATAAAGTGCAACAATCATCCCCAAATGAATGAGTAAAAAGCAAAGCAAATAAATTAATAGTTAAATATTACCAGTGCTTAATCTGTGGCTAGTGTTTTCAGATTTGATGCTTTCCCCGGTTCGTTCCAGTTTATTCCATACTCAGAAATTATAACTTCTGAGTGGAAATAATGAACTGGAACACCTCCCTAAGTCAGAGCATGTCTTTTAATCCAGCTTTGAGGTTTAATATAACAGCTCCTTGTAATAACAATAGTAGCTGTGGTGGAAACATGATTATTTTACAAGATAAATTTGTAAGGGTGCATCTAAAATCGATGTTATGTGCGGTTGTATATTTTCGGAGGTAAATGGAACGCACCATGACGTCCGTCCTCCACACAGCATAGGTATAGAAGAGTAGGCACCACAGCGACCGCTACTGCCTATGGTGGCCACATTTCCTGGGTCTACTATATATAAAGTCTATAGGCGCTTACACTAGCATCGGCTCCGCACGGCCTAGTCAGTGTAATTTCTGTTCACGTCCGGGTAGCCCAGGAATTTCCAGTGCCGAACCAGACGTGTTTTCAGCCCTCTTCCTAGCCCCGCCTATCTCCTTGTTATGTTCTTCCTGTGTTTCTTTTCTAGTTCCATTGTTTTTCTTTTCTTATCTTATACACAG
Source organism: Aphyosemion australe (assembly GCA_006937985.1). Lineage (NCBI taxonomy): Eukaryota > Metazoa > Chordata > Actinopteri > Cyprinodontiformes > Nothobranchiidae > Aphyosemion > Aphyosemion australe. Next base: position 228,897 of record SSNS01000491.1, on the reverse strand, counting down.
AGTAGCAAAGTTTCATTTTTACCTAATTTTGCTGGCAGTTTCGGCTCCTTACAGTCACCTTCGTCACAGCTTCACCGATGTTGATGAAGTTACTTCCGGTGCTGTTTTTGGATAAAAGAGGCGATTGAGATAAGGAGACATGGACCCTGGACCATGAATAGGGACGAAGGAGTTTACACGCTGGATCATTCATGGGACGTGGTGACTGACAAGGAAGGCGCAGATAAACAGCGCCAGAAGTGACACCATCAACCTCGGTGAAGCTCTGACAAAGGTGACTGGTGGAGGAGCGGAGCGTGGGCTCACGCCAGACGCCTGGCTCCACCACTTTACCGCGGCCAGAGCCTTGCGGCGGCGGCAGTCCCACTGATCTCTGACCACTGCGAAGGAGCAGAGCGTGGGCTCATACAGCCCGGGCGCTCGGCTCCAATTGCGCGGTTTGAGGCTGTGCTTGTATTTTAACAATCAGTGGTTAGCTCCTAGCTCCATGTTAGCTCCAAGTTTGATCAGTTAGCTCTTAGCTACATTGAGTTATATGGGTGTCTGTCATTTGCTCCCACTCTCACAGCTAGCCTTTCCGAAAGCTATGGGTGATGTTTGTCCAGTGTTTTAACAGTCAATGGTTACCGTCGTAACCATCGTTATCACCAGTTGATTGCAGTCGTCTCTAAGACTTTTACAAGTGTTTATTAGGTTTAGGGGTTAATTATGTGTTTGCTTTGATTTGGTTGCTAAATTAATTGTGTGCTATTGGAATCTCATTAGAAAATGTAACTAAAATGTTTATGTTTAGATAAACCCAGCAAACACAATTCTTTCCCATGTGATAAGAGGACTAAAAGACATTTCCAAGGAAATGATGCTGACATGAAGTCATGCCATTTTTCTTAGCTACTATAACTGACTGCATCAAGTGTTCTGGTGGGAGAAAACGGCCAACAACAACAGCCACAATAACCTCCACCGTTTATTATCTCTTTAAACTCTGAGCACTGAGACATCATTTGTAACCTTGGTGTGATTCTGCTGCTTTTATTATCATTACTCACATGGAAAAGTACTAACACACACATTGATTTAAAAAGTAATATATTAGTGTTCTTTGGAATCACACACATCATTTTCCAACTCAGTGATGTATTCTGTGCATGAACACGAAGCCTTAACCCAGTGGAAGAATTAGGCATTCATCCAGACCAGTGCCCATTCTGAACTGGTTTACTTTGGTCTTTTCAGTCTTGTTATTTTAATCTGTGTATGCATAATGCTTAGTGACAAAACAAGAGTGAGAGAAAACATAATTATATTTCTAAATCTCTTTGTACTTCAATTATAATTACAAGCTTGTCTGTACCCAAATATCACAGCTCTTTCATTTCAATGAAGCTATCTCATTCTGGTACTTTTTTCCCGGGAATTTCCTGGTATGATACATCTGGGGAAATTAGGTATCACTTTCACATCACATTGGACTTCAATCATCCTGCCAGTGATCCTAATGGGTTCAAACAAAGGTAACAGGACTTTCTTATCAAGTACAAACGTCTAAACAAAAGACACCCAGTTGTCTTTGTTTGAACCCAGTTTTTCACATTTCTTCAGTTTGTTACGAGGAACTGGAAACGACGACAGAAACTCCCCAAAGTGACACCTGTGGAACATTTGATTTGCTAAAATAGCTCAATAAAACACAGAGACTTTGTAATGAACAAATAGAAAACTAAAATTTATTGTGAATTTGAAGTTCCTACTTGTATTTTGTTGAAATTTTCTAATTTTTGTGACATTTGGGATATTTTTCAATTGAACCATTAAAATGTTAAATAAAATATAAGAATTAAAAAGAAGGGGACTGGAGAAAAGGTTAGAAAACCTTCTCCAGGCCAGGGCTTGCCTCAAGTGGAGGACTTTAAATATCTCTGGGTTTGTTAACGAGCAGCGTTGGGCAACTTACATTAAAAAAGTAATTAGTTATAGTTATTTAACTAGTTAGTGGAGCGAGAGGAGCCAGTTGAGGTGGCTCGGGCATCCGATTAGGATGCCTCCTTGTGAGGTTTTCCGGGAACGTCCAACTGGGAGGAGACCCAAAGGAAGACCCAGGACACGCTGGAGAGATTATGTCTCTCGGCTGGCCTGGGAACGCCTTGGGATTCCCCCGGAGGAGCTGGCCCAAGTGGCTGGGGAGAGGGAGGTCTGGGCTTCCCTCCTTAGGCTGCTGCCCCCGCGACCCAACTCCGGATAAGCGGCAGAAAATGGATGGATGGATGGATGGATGGTGGAGAGATGGTGGCAGAGGAGTTAAGTGGCCGCTTGCAATCGGAAGGTCGCAGGTTCGCGTCCCGCTCAGTCCGTCGCTATCGTTGTGTCCTTAGGCAAGACACTTAACCCGACTTGCCTGCTGGTGGTGCCAGTGTACGGCCAGCCCCGCCTCTGTCAGTGCGCCCCAGGGCTACAATGTAGCTCATCCCCACCAGTGTGTGAATGGGTGGATGACTGATTGTGTTGTGAAGCGCCTTGGGGGGTTGTAGAACCCTAAGAAGGCGCTATACAAATACAGGACATTTACTATAGTTACATATTACTTTTTCCAAAAAAGTAATTGAGTCAGTAACTCAGTTACCACATTGTAAAAGTCACTAGTTACATAGCAAAGTAACTGTGATGTTATTTTTTATGTTCTATAATATCTATAACGTCTAGAATGAACATTTCAGATATCCTTAATTATAATTTCTACATAGCTGTTGATGTCTTGTTTGCAATTTTGACTAATAAGTATACAATTAGTACTAGGATAAATTTTATTATGTCTATATAAAATTGGAGTTACAGAGCAGTTCGATTGTTGATTAACTGTTAAAATGGCTTGCCATAGAATAATTAAAAGTATATCATAGGGTCCTTAATCACTAACTTTTAGCTCAAATTTTTAGATCCACCTTGTTGAACTTGTTGGTTATACCTGTGTTAAAACAAATTCCCATCATTAGTTGTGTCATGAAATATGATTAATCCAGCATGTGTTAAACGTCCTAATAAAACTATGGTAAAAGCTACACTTTGCAGCCACAATTCAACAAAATATTATTTCTGCAGGGATTGTAAATTGTTGATTGTTGAATTTACGTTCTGACCTCATCTAGAGATTGGATGTTTGATTTCGTTTGAGGCTTGTCGGTCTTAGGCTCCTCACAAAAATCACAGATCTTGCCTCTGTGCTAAAACGGTCCTTTTGTCATTGTCTCCAGCCGGTTCAGTAGCTGTGTCATACAGGAGCTACTCAATTACCAGTCTCAATAGCAACACAAGTAGCCAACCATGGCAGCGAACAGCAGCATTCAACAAGAAACATCACTCCAGCCAATCATACGTGAGCTCACATGTTGCCAAAACAGTAAAATCCAAGTGGTCAGCATGTAAAAAGCTCCAGAGGCTAATCAGGAGTGTCAGATGACTCATGGGGTGAGAGACAAAGGAGATAGGGCACAACATGTCAAACAGATGAGTCACACATGCTTATGTTCTGCAATCAAAGACAAAACAGTAGAAAAACACGAAGATTTACAACTCTGAAACTTAAACTTGATTAAATGCACCCACCATGCTTACAACAGGTATTCCTGGATATCCTTCTTCCATATGCCCATAAACTCCAAGTTATACTAAACAGTGACTTTAGAAAATCCTGACATCCCACGTGGCCCAATCCCTGCAAACAAGCTCCAGGTATGTGTGAGATGAAATACAATGAAGTCTCACACATAAAAATGAACAGTATACACAAGTGAAACCAGAATTCAGACCTCTGATGTGTGCATCAAGCAAAAGAAGAACCATAAAATCACCAGCTGTGTTGCAAATCTCCTATCTCGTCAACACAGATGTGACACGTGCAAAGGTCAGCTTTTTATGTAAATTAGAAAGTTGAAAAATGCGAGAAAACCTCCTGTTCTGAGCAAGCCTTTCTAACAATGTCACAATGAAACCACTACAGCTACAAGTTCCAACCCACTTCAGGCTCAGCAGTATTTAAACGCTGGTTGCAGCAACGCTACCACAGAGCCACGGTTAGCCGGGCCTCTGTTAGCACCAGCCTGAGCTGTTAGCTTCAGCTAGCTACAGCCTTGTAGAAAGAGAGAAAAACAAGCACTCACCACTCAGGTTCCAGGATAAACTGGTAACATCCAGACTAGAAATGAATGTCAGATAGATCCACAGCTTGTGGTCTGGTCTGGTATTTATCTTCCTTGTTCATCTGCAACTCTTCCACAAGCAGCCTGTCTTTGTCACACACTCATTCTTTACACATCACTTGAGTGGGGACTTTTTTTCTTTTCAGAACTTTATTGAACAAATGAACAGTTACAAAATCACAAAATGTATATAAAATTTAACACATAACATGTGCCAGGGTGCAAAAATATTAAATAAATTTAAAAAAATTAAAGCCTTTTTGTTAAAAGATACATTAATTAATTTCATATAAGGCTTGGTGGGGACTTGCTGAGAAACTCTGACTGTAGTTTAGTTTCTGCTTTCACTTGTCTCTCTTCAAACCCCCTACACACACACACACACACACACACACACACACACACACACACACACACACACACACACACACACACTGGTGGAGTGGGCGGGGAAAACAGGTCATTTATAATGAGCCTCATTATGCATGTTTTAGTTGGCCATTTCTCAGGGCTCCTGGGACAGTTTAAGCTCCAACAAAATTTTATTTCCTTTATAGAGGCTCAAAGATCAGTTTTACATTGCTGGTTAACTGCATTCTAGGTCACCTTTAAAATTAACTAGTTCAGCTGATAGTCCACATAGTTCCCAAAATTAACAAGTTCATAGTCCTTTTTTTCTGTATGTTGCTGCAAGGTATTACCCTCAGAATTCTGGCATTTTCCAATTGTTGCCACCCGTTCAGTCCACACTCACAAACCCAGCTGCAGCTTTTACTCCTACACTGTAATAAATCTTAAGCCAGTTAAACTTAAAAATGAAAGTTCACCGGCTGCCTTAAAAACATGAGTCAATTCAACTTAACCAACCACTTTCTTTCAACTCTAAATGTCAAGTTGTACAAATAACATAAATAATAACAATGCATTGTTTGAAATTAATATTGTGAGTTGAAACAACAAACTATGTCAGATTAGCAATTCGAAAAACACATTTTCTCTTGTTTAATATACACACAATTCTACCTTATCTTAACTTACATATTTAAGTTAGAAGACTATGTACAGCCACATGGCAGGAAGAGGAGCAGGAAGCTAACAGCGACATCAAACGATGCCAGCTAGCTAACTTGTGCCTCTCATACACTGCGTTACTGCAGGTAGCCAGTGAGAGTTGAACTCAAGGAGCTGACAACAGTAGTAGTAGTAGTACAAACCACCACTTTAAGAAGAACAGTTGAACGGCACAGCGGTCCCATTCTTTCAACCGTCCTCCTCACTTACGGTGCCAACATGACAATAACAAATAACTCCACCTTTGCAACACTGAACAAAGAATAACTAAGAACAACACAACACACAACACTACATAACCCTCTACCCACAATAAACATACATAAACGCCCCCAAATAGAACAAAATTACTAAGAACATGACTACCCACAACGCACCTCACCCACTGCAGCTTTTGCAGTGGGCGGGGTCATTTTTAAATCTATAAATTGCAGTTTTAAGTTGACTGAATGAATGACAATATAACAATTTGTTGAAATAACACACACATTTTAGTTTTTGTCATCAAAACTGACAAAATTGAGTTTAACAATGAAAACTTAAAAGAGAGACTTGAGTGAAATAGTAAAAATAAATTGAAACAACTTTTTGAGGTTGTCATTTATTACAGTGTACAGTATATCCTCAATAACATGAGGAAAAACATGCTGTTTCAATTTTAAATGAGAAATGATTAAACTATCTGTGGAAGGAACCAGGCTGAGTTAGGAAACAAAGGATGTACCTCTAAGAGCAAAACATTAATTCTCTTTTACTTAAGTCACTTTTCAATTTTTGTGAATTAATTTTCTGACATGTCTGCCCCCCCAAAAAAAGAAAAGTTATAGAACTTAATTCATGAAGCACAACAATCAGCCCCAGATAAATTTGCAACAAAGCACATTTCTGGAAGGTATAAAATGTCAAGAAAAAAATGCTGCTTCATGTGAGGAATTTTGTGCAAGAAAACATCATGAATATGTTTGTTGTGGACCATGGAACTATTATAACTTAGGATAAAAAGTAATATGTCGCATTTAATCAGTCAAAATAAACCTGTATGTATGGATAAGAGACTTCAGTGCAGTGGTTTCTACAACTTAGCGATCAGTGGTGTTACAAAAATTGTGATTTCACTACTGACAAAAGTAATATTTGCATTAATTTGGACAACAGAGCTCGTTTCAACAACTAATTCATTTTAAGTCTCTCTCTCTCTCTCTCTGAAAGTCAGTCAAGTCATTTTGATGTTTTAAACTTGGAGAACCTACGGCTGTAGGGAGAAAACTCTTACATGTCCCGTACCCCTCATTAAACAAAGTTAGACTGTTTACATCAGGTAAATGTTTGTTTACCGTGCGTGGGTCAGTCATTGATGGGGAATGCAAGACGTACAGGATGGGCTGCTGTTGATATTTTGTTTGCATACGTGTATCTGGTCATGAGTACATCATGTGGTTTACCATGTTGTTCCATCTGCTAAACAGTAATCACACCAAATATGTGAAAACACTTGAGGGCCACTGTAGGTAAACTCTGTGAGAAAAGCAATTTAGCACAGTAAATATGAAAAGGAGAAATGTTTATGCAAATGCAATTAGCAAACGAATGGGATTTCACGTCAACAAATATTGATTGGGAACACCTGCTAGACATGTGAGCTCATAGCGTTCTTCTGGACAACAAGAGTAATCAGGCATTTCTAGCAGTGTTCTGCCAAGACAGGAACAAAATAACAAAATGTTACAGACGGAATAGCTAGTAGTTGTCATCCAGTCGAAACTTCATTTGAAAGTAAGATTAGTGTTTGCTTTCAGGTTAAAAGACAAAACATAAGTAGTCAGTAACACGATCCCATTAACACCTGTAGGGAAGTGTCAGGGATTGTTTTTGCCACAGATTCATACTAAGAAATAAGATCATTGGCTTATATGGAGCTGAAAGCAACATTTTGGTATAGCAAAGGCTACATTACCATGGAAACCGAGGCTGAACTCAGGCTAAAACAGGTCAAATAAATGTCATTCTTTCAGACAGCAAAACATTTAAACTGCATTTGGCACACCGTGAACACGGATAAACTGTTTCATTAAATCACAAAAACCTCCGCTAATAACACGTTTCGGACCGAAAGCAGCTATTAGACAATTCCAGTCGTCCGTCTCACTGAACCATCGCACTTCCCTGGGTCCTCCACTCATCACACACTCACTTATTTATCAACAGAACACCACTGGTGTGAGAGGTGTGATGGGTGTTGAAATAGTGGTCAGGTAATGATGAACTAATGATGTCAATCAACTCAGCAGACTCCTTTCAATGAGGAGGAGCAGTGACTCTACCTCAAGATGATAGAGCTTCTCACCTTCCTGCTATCATTAGCTAGGCTAACATCAGCTAGGCTAACATTAGCTGGGCTAACATTAAATGTGGTAAAAAAGTTCAATGACTGAGAAAGGCTTCCATGTTTGTCTTCTGTCACTGAGAGGCAAAGCATAAGGCATGAAAGTAAATTAAGCCACATTGAGACTAAATGTGCTTTGTGTTTGGCGTAAAGGGAATTAGTTAAACCAGCATTTAAATTTTCTATTTCAAATATAGATCAAATAAAAATATATGTTTCGATGGAAGCTGGGACAGGTCTGCATTTGGGTAATCTGTCTGAACAGTTACATTCACATGGAGGTTGGCGAATCAGGTCTTTCTTGAGCCCTAGCAGATCAAACACATAAGAGTGGACTCTTAGGGCTGGAACATACGTGCTGTCTAACCTCGCATTGGCGCAGGCAGCAGGCTGCGTCTTTGTTCACATACTTGCTGCTACACCGCACTGCACATAATGCAGTACTGGAGTGTTCCACTAGGGGTCCGATTCTGTTAGCTGGTCAAAAGCTTTGCAGTTGCTTGCAAATCTAAATCTACAATTGTCTTTTGCTCATTTGCAAAATCAAACATGTCATAAAATAAAGAGGAGAAATGGTGGAAAACATTCTGTCCTAATGTCATAAAAATCTAGTTGTTGCATCTATGCAAAAAAAATGAAAATAAACACAACTGCATACAAACGGACAGACATATTTATGCATGGTTTGAGTTACAGGGGAGCTTAGGGGAGCCCTCCCCCAGAAGCCCTCAACTGACACACCCAGGGGGAGCCTGACATATGAAGATGCACCCCCCCACCCCCCGCCCCTATGGCATTGGTCCGATCACCTTCATGTATGTAGGCACATGCATACAACCATTTGGTGATGAACAACATCTTCTCCAACATGAGGAAGCACAAGATCAGAAGGATAACGTCAGAACTACAAGTGGATCAGGAACAAAACATCAACATGTTGGGTCCAGGTCCAGGAAACTCCCCAGACCTTAATCCCACTGAGAACTTGTGTTGCACCCTCCAGAGACAGGAGGACAAACACGCCACTTTTCCTAACAAACTTCAAGCATCGATGACGATCAATGATCTACAGAGGTCTAGAAGCACCAACACTGAAGTAACTGAGATCTTTAAACGTCATGTAAATGACAATAGCAATAACACTTTATAGAACAGAAGCTGTAAGATGTGGTCTTTAGCATCGCTGGCCTAATGTGCATTATTACAGAGCTACATCAACGCTAAACTCAAACATCCAACGAGGATGGATCACACTTTCCAAATGGTCATAGAAGAGGAGAAAACGTGTTTTTTAATTTGCTCTGAATGACAGCTGCAGGATTAAGGTCTATAAATAGCACATTGGGTTTTGTAGAAGTTTATCTTTTTCCTCTCTGTAGTTATCTCACACACAAAAGCTTCAGATGGTCGTTCTGAAGCAGGCTGACGCAGTGACAAGGGTTACCATTTGTTTTTCAGCTGGAATCCCGCAGGCCATGGAAGCAGGACAAATCTTTTAAAACTCCAGAAAATAAACTGTGTCAATACTTTAAATTAGCTTTTGTCCATAATAGTAAGTCCACATTACCCAAATCCATGAAAATACACGAAAAAAGCTGCATCTCACACTGCTGCGCCATAATTATGTTACTAATATGATACCAGAATGTTTGGATATCACATCCCCGTTATAATTAAATCCAAATGTTTGGAGATGAAAACTTATCCAGAACATGGCTGCTGGCCGTAACGCAGATGAATTAATTCAGAGAAGGTAAATAAACATGAATAAGAGGGGTTGAACATGACTGAAAGAAAACACTGACCTTGTTTTTGTGTAAATCCACAGAGGCACGTTATCGTGATGTTATGACATCAGAACAGGACTTAAACCAAAGTATGACAGCTGATTTCTAATTAAGATGCGGGTTTATAGCGCCGCCAAACACAACACATGACAATTCTCCTACAAGTTTTCAAATTCACTTTGACTTTTCAATTAAAAATACACAATAGCTGCAGTCTAAGCACGAGTCTCATAGCTTTACTCACCAACACGTGCAGCTCAGACTCCCATAAACTAACTGAAATCACTGCTGTCAGCTCCAGCTACTCCTCACACGTGCAATTATTCACAAGTTCTGCTGTCCCATTTCCTGTACAGTAATTATCCAGAGGGGAGAAGTGCGTACCCTTATGTCTGCCTTCATATCCAAGTACTGGGAAGCATGCAAACCACACAGGCTGGTTTGCATAATGCCGATCTGACAGCCAGTTCCTTCCTGCTGCAATCATCACTGCCAGGGCCAATACGTGTACATGTCAGACGTTAGTAATAATGACAAACTAACAGCAGGGGTGAAGAAAAGAACGAAAAATGAGATTGAGGGTTTACTAGTGAGGTAGTCTGAAGGACTAGGAAGTGTGTTTGCATGTGCTTGCTCTGTCTTCTCAACCCCCAGTGAGTCGTAGCGGATGGCTGCTCATACTGAGCCAGGATCCTCTGGACGTTTCTTCCTGTTAAAAGGGAGTTTTCCTCTCCACTGTCGCTACATGCTTGCTTAGTATGAGGACTGTTGTAAAGACACTGACACAACAAGTCAGTGACTCGATGCAATCTGCTGGGTTCCTTATATAGGAATCTTTTAACTAAGTGGCATAATGAACTCAACTCAATTGGAATGTTTTACTGTGTGAAGAGCCTTGAGACGACTCTTGTTGTGACTTAGCGCTATAGAAATAAACAAAATTATAAAGGATTTCCTAGAAAACAGGTCAGGTGAAAATTCTGAGAAAGCCTTCAATTTATATATACATACATATGCAGTATATATATATATATATATTAGGGGTGCAACGGTACGCGGTAAAATCCCGGACCGTTCGGTCCTCCCTGCACGGGACAATCTACCCTCGTGTACCGCGGGACTTCGGTTTTGCCATTATTTTCGCGCTGGTCCTTTATTTTATGCTTTACACGGCACCAGGGTGCGTTTGTCTGTCCAGGCAGATGAATTTCATTCCGTGTGCCTGCACTAGTCTCGTCTGAAGCTGCTCACAGCCATAGCCGCGGGAACATATTTTCAGCAGGGGGTGCTGAAAAAAAAAGCTCAGCTGCGCTCAACTCGTTATGTACAGGTGAATCATAGCCTACGTGTAGCATAGGCATTGATACGAGTCTCATTATTAGAAAGAAGACACCCTCCAACAGTCTTGAAGCGCTGCTTAAAAACCTACGGCTCCTGTCTGCAGTTGACCAATGAAAACACACCTTTGGGACGCCGCAGCAGCAAGACTCCGCCTCTCTGAGTTTCCGTTTCCGTTTCAACCAGTTTTTATTTTTGTTAGGAGCCCAAATAAAACCAGAGTTATACTAAAATAATTAAACTAAGAATGGGTTCAGTAGCGTTTTGTCGCTGAGGGACAGAGGATGCTGCTGCGTGATCTGACAGCAGGGGTCAAAAGGTGCGCTGATGCGCTGTCACGGGCAAAACTTTAGATATTGGAGCGATCTGTGGCAGATAGATAGTTACTTCTCTGTAGTTTAGTGTTTTTTATGTATAAAGGAGGATGAGAAGGATGGATGTCCAGCAGACAGAGCAGCTGTTTAGCTGGAAGACGGGAAAAGGAGACGCGCAGCTGGATTCTGAGGCCAATCCAGATCAATTCTTCCTCTTTGAGGAAGATGAGCTAGGTCATGAGCTGACACTAAAAAGTGTTTACTGTGGCGCTTTTTTCTCTTTTTAGCGTTGTATTGCTTATCTGTAACGTATGCTTTTTGAGGGGTGCGCTCGTGACATAGCATGTCCTCTTGGAGCGAGACGTCGTGCAGTCTGGCTCACTGAAAGGTTGCGCCGTTCAGTGTGGCACCTTTCTGGAGTTCTCACAGTGTGACATGAACAGTGTGGTCCCGTGGCTGGAGGACTATAAAGATATGCAACAAGCGTTTTATTCGTGGACGGAAATGATGGTAAACGTGGGTTTAGAGGTGGTGAGTGCACGAAGAGGTGGAGGAGAATGAGGGACAAGTTTGTTCGTGTTAAAAAGTATCTGAAATACAATAAAAAGCACAAAATAAACCACATAAACTGTCAATGCACTATCTTGGACCGGATACATGACAATATACCCCAGAACTCACTGTTGCTGCATCTCCTTTTGTTTTCTCGAGGCTTCCCAAAAAAGCCTAAAATCCGCTTTTTTGCCATAGTGGTAAATAAATATTTGAGGTCACCAGCAGGGGGTGCTGCAGCCCCTCCAGCACCCCTACTTCCCGCGGTACTGCTCACAGCAGACCCCCTCCCTACCCGCGAGTAAATATCCAGTCACAGGTTTGACCCGCCCCACTGAGCTGAAAGTTTGAGCAAAACAAGCGCTACAGAGAGAAACTTAGCCACAGCGACATGCGACGCGCCGTCTTCAAACAAACCTTCCGTGTGGGAACATTTGTGGTGTGCAGTTGAATATAAAGACGAGGAGAGAAAACGGTGAACTCAGAGGCTCACTTTATTTGACACCACAACCACAACCCCTCACACAACACACTCCCGAGTCGGGACCTTCCTCGGACATCCTACAATTCCAAATTACGCGTCCCTCCCGGTCCTGCTTCGGTCGCCCTAGCCTCTCACTGACACCACATTGAAAAGGCGTTTTAAAAGTGACATTTCTGTTGGTCTCTGAACATATTATTACACACTGGACTACAAGTAATACATCTGAATAGTTATATTATTGTGTGAATAAAATAAAGTTTGGAAATTTCAGCTTTTCTACACTTCAAAGTGGATCGAAACCGGACCTAAACCGTGACCCAAAAACCGAGGTACGGACCGAACCGTGGGGAAAGTGGACCGTTGCACCCCTAATATATATATATATAAAGAAAAAGAATGTTAAAAACAGAAGACAAAAAAACACGATTTTCATTGGAGTGGGTCTTTAAGACGCGTATCTAAGGTAAAACCATTCCTTTTGAGATGTGATCTTGAGATTGTTATTCATGTATTTGTTACTTCACGGCTGGACTGTTGTAACTCCTTGGGACAGTACTTTGGAGAGATTTTTGGAGGGCAAGCTTAACTTTGAGCATGTAACACAGATTCTTGCAGTTTTATATTACGTTTTAAAGTTCTTTTAATAGTTTTAAAATTTTGGATTGGGTTGGCTCTGCCTTACATGGCTGACTTATACAGTCATATGTCCTGACTTGGACGCTCCGCTAGGAAAACCAGTTACTGCTTTCGGTCCCAAGGTCTCATATGAAGATTGGGGGGTGGGGCTTTATCAGTGGTGGAGCCAAAGCTTTGGAACGAGTTTCCTTTGTTGATTATTTATCCTTCATCTGTGGCAGTTTTTAAAACTTTATAAAGGTTGAGTTGAGTTCCCTTTGCAAGGGTGCAAACCAATGACAATGAGCAATATTATTAGTAACTTCTCACATGAAGAGCTGACCTATGTTTCAAAGACGTAAATGATCATTATTTGCTTAATTTGATTTAACAACAATAATCAAACATCATACAATTACAGAGCACAACCAGCTTCATCACATTCAATGAGGCTGCCTTTGCCTGATTTAATAATTATCACCTGAGAGCAGCAAATAGATGGTACCACATTGTGTCCCACTGAGCTTAAAAAACAGTACCTCTGTCACGATGCTTAGTAGTGCATATCCACGAGTTTTTAAACAGTTCAAAACAGGCAATCAATGAACTTAATTATTGCAGCAGTGCCATCACTGTATGAGGTCTCTATACAAACAACATTTTATTCTAAATCAGAATGTTTGTAAGAAAAGTGCAGAGGACTCTTTCTGTTTGAATTGAGAAAGTTATAAACAAATCCTGACCTGTTTAACCTTAACAGGACCCCTGTAGCTCAGTGAGACCTGAACCAAGTGTTACAACAAACCAGTGTTTTCCAGTACTTGTAGAGACCTTATAGAGGGACAGAGCCAGTGACTAAAACATTTAATAAATAATTTAACAAATTCTATTCTGATCCCCCAAAGGAAGAGGCAGAAATATGGCAGACACTGATGCTAGAGGTCAATCAACAAGGGAGTTCATGACTTTTACATCCATCTCCAAAAATAAAAACCATTCCCATATGATTTGTGATATTTCACTGATTACATTATAGATGCACTTAATGTCTACAGGTGAAACTGGAAAAGTTATAAAATGGTGTAAAAGTTAATTTATGTCAGTAACTCAACTTAAAGGTGAAACTAATCTATGAGACAGACTCATTCCATGCAAAGCCAGATGTTTCAGCCTTTATTTGTTATAATAGTGATGATTATGGCTACAGCTGATGAAAACCCCACATTCAAAATCTCAGACAATCAGAATATTGTGAAAAGGTTCAATATTCTGGACTCAAAGTGTCACACTCTAATCATCTGATGAATCCAGAACACCTGCAAAGGGTTCCTGAGCCTTTAGATGGTCTCTCAGTCTAAGTTGGATTACTGAACATAAATGGACTTTTGCACCATATTCTCATTTTTTTCCAGTTTCAACTATATAATTTTATTGATTTAATGACCACACTTTGGGGGATTTTTGTTTATTGTGATCCTCACAAACCCAGGCCAGGAGATTACCCATCTGTTGGTTTTAAACTCAATTACTGGTTGACAGAAACACTAAAGTGAGTGAGAAATGAAAAGCATCTGTTTTTCTTTTATGCATATTTCATTTTGCTTCGGTCTACTGTACTGCCAGCCGCTCTTACTTGTTGGTACTACGTTTCATTCACATGGTATAAACTAATGTTATGATTTGCTGTCAAAAGCAGGAGAGAGTTGATGGAGGTGGTTCGAGATAGAAAACCATAAAACCAACCAGTATAGACCGCCAGCCATTACCTGTATGATGAACGTATCTATCAAGTTTGTTTAAGTAGAAGCAGGTCACAGTGAGTCTCTGTGATTCAATCAGCTGAGTGTCAGTGGTTTCTGTAATAAAGACATTGGCGTGTACAATTTGGAGTAACGTCACCACATACTTTACAGTGACTCATGGTTTTGGAGGCTAGAAGTCTGCAAATAAAGAGGCTGTATGTAGTGACTTTCTGATGTTGTAATTTAACCTAGAGCATGTCAGTTCTTCTAAAAATAACAGCTGCTTCAGACTGAAATAGAAACTCTGTTTCTGTTGGATGCCTGTGGTCACTTTCTCCGGAGAGGGAGGAAGGGGAAGGATTTGTTGTTTTTGTTTTTTATTCTTTCCTCCCCTAAAAGAGTGGAGAAAAAGACAGAGGGGGCAGCCGGAACCACTCCAGTCATCCCTGCAAACTACCCACAGTTGTCTAAGCGAGTCAACTCTCAGTCTGCAGCGTGTCCGCTCTGCCCGTGGCTACAGCATTCTTTAGTGGGAATCACATTCAGGACTCTGGTCCAAGTAGCATGTCATCCCAGGTCACAATGTGTTCTAATAACTGCAATCTAATTGTTTTGGAGTCCTTCTTGGGCTCCATCTTGCTCATATCGGTCAGATTTAGGTTAAATAACTAGAACATTTTTGGAATATTTTCTAGGCATCACAATGGAATGACTGTCATTTACAACATACATGGGCTTTTTCCTAGGAAGCCTGTTGTGATCATGATATAGGACTTGTGGTTTTTTCTCATATCCCTGGAGAAACATATATTTTCAAGCTAACAGCTATTCCTAGAGGGGCCATGTCCCAAAATCAGTTGTTTTCATCAAACAGCTCCAGTCCCAAAGATTCAAAAGGAAATCAGGCTGATGTCATTTTAAACAACTTTGCATTTTAATTAATTCAAAATGACATTTATAATATTTGTGCTTAGAAATCACCACAGAAGTCTCTGTAAATATCAGTGTTGAAGGAAGCAGTTGTTATAAGACTGTGGCCATTATCATCATCATCACCAACATCATCATCATCACCATCATCATCACCATCATCATCATCATCATTATCATCATCATTATCATCATCACAAACATCATCACCCCCTTTATCATTATCACCACCACCATCATCACCATCATTATCACCATCAACATCATCACCACCACCATCACCACCATCATCACCAACATCATCACCACCTTTATCATCATCACCATCATCATCACCATCATTATCATCATCACCAACATCACCACCACCATCACCACCATCATCACCAACATCATCACCATCATCATCATCACCATCAACACCACCATCATCACCACCATCATCACCTACATCATCACCACCATCATCACCACCATCATCACCACCTTTATCACCATCACCACCATCATCACCATCATCATCATCACCACCACCACCATCACCACCATCATCACCACCATCATCACCAACATCATCACCTACATCATCACCACCATCACCATCACCACCACCACCACCACCATCACCATCACCACCACCACCACCACCACCACCACCACCACCATCACCACCACCACCACCACCATCATCACCACCACCATCACCACCACCATCATCATCACCATCACCACCACCACCACCATCATCACCATCACCACCACCACCATCATCATCATCACCACCATCATCATCATCACCATCACCATCATCATCACCATCATCATCATCATCATTATCATCATCATTATCATCATCACAAACATCATCACCCCCTTTATCATTATCACCATCACCACCACCACCATCACCACCACCA